>AP028446.1:15619694-15816032 GCA_036509395.1 Antheraea yamamai
CAAATTGATACGAGGCTTCCGGACGGTGTCCTCGGCGTTGGCCATGGTGCTCGCCGGCTCCCTTCTTTGGTAGCTAGAGGCGGAGGTGCTTGCCGCCGTATACCATTGTACGGCGGTCAAGAAACGGATGGAGGAGCCTCTAGCTCCCCAGGAAATAGAGGAAAAGAGAAGGACGAAGAGAGAGGGGAAGATGGAGAGGTGGAGGCAGGACCTGGCGGACGCGCGGTGCGGTAGAACAAGTATCGACGGCGTCCGCCCGGTTCTGCCGGATAGGTGTCGCCGGAAGTGGGGCTACTTGACGTTCCGTCTTGTGCAGGTGTTAACCGGGAACGGGTGCTTCGGTTGGTACCTGCATCGGATAGCTCGCAGGGAGCCAACCACCGTATGCCATCAGTGCGGCGCTGAACCGGACACCGCGCAGCACACTCTATCTGAGTGTGCTGCCTGGGAGAAGCAGCGTCGCACTCTGGCTGCGGCAGTAGGACAGGATCTCTCGCTGCCGAGCTTGGTTGCGGCCATGCTCGGCAGCGAGGATGTATGGAATATTGTGGCCTCCTTCTGTGAGGAAGTCGTCTTGCAGAAGGAAGCGGCGGAGAGGGTTCGCGAGGAGGACCCTCTAAGCGGCCGTCTCCGCCAACGGAGGACCGGCAGGAGGAGGCGGCAGTTCGACCGCCTCCTCTCGCCACCGTAGTCGGGCCTAGGGAAGATGGGCCTGTAGCACTCGCCTTAGTAGTCCGGTGAAGCTGTTAAGACCTTGATAGGTCAACAGCGTAGTCAGTTCGAAAAAAAAAAACCTTTTTAAGACTACGTTTTACGCGTCGTGTCCGTGAATGACTGTGTTGCCACTATAAAGAACAAACGATAATTATATAGGTTTGAAAACTTAAACCATAGTTTTTTTTAATTACATTTGTCCACATTAAATTATCAGCCCGATTTTACCATATCCTTTGTAGAATCACATCAAAATAGATAATGATAAATAGCCAAACTAGGTTGTATATCTTAGCACCATCGTTACAAGACTATGCCCATATGCAATGACACCAATATTTTCTCAGCTATTCATCAACGATCACCTCTTTGAGTCTATACTCCTCATCACCTAGTGACCACCGATCTTTCCTCATAAATTACAGTTTGGAGATTCCGTTTTTCTGTTATCTTGACATAATTGAATAGTGATATGTTAATGTATTTGACCGATGAACTCTATGTATTCAGTAGGTTGATAATGAGAATTATAATATTATATATAGCGTACATATATATGAATATGTACAATAACCGTAGAGAAAACACCAGTTAAAGATGATTTTGTAGTGAAGGGAGCACGGTAAGAGCAGGGCATTGCAGTGTTGTAATCTGAATCATTACAAGTTAGCTATAACAAGATCTCCGCGCGTTGAACCACATCCACATTCTATATTTAAATAATATAGATACCTATTGAAATCGATTGGAGAGGAAAACAAAATCACAGAACATTTTATGAAAATAGATTTACTAATATAGAGTTCTCTGAATTGGTGTTGTGTTACCGCCGACAAGAGAGGACTTAGAATTAAGGATGGAGTCATGATGGTTCAACTAGGCAATTAGATATATGTATATATCCTTGATGATGTATACGTATAATAAAACTGTAACTAGGCCAAATCTATACAATAAATATTTCTGAAAAATTGTAATCGAGGCGGACTTTGTTATCGATATAGAAACCGAAAATAATCTATTTAAATTTTTTGACTGTCTGTCCCGGTCAACGCGTATCACCCTGAAAGTACTGAACCAATTTTGACGAAACTTGACACAGTGATAACTAATATTGTAAAGTTACATCTAGGATACTTTTTGTCCCATAAAACGCAAGGGATTCTCCAGAATAACAGAGATAATAAAAAAAATGTAATTAATAAAATGATTGTCGGATTTTGGTTAAAAGAATTGTGTAATATATAGCAGACAGATTAGTCAAAAATTTAAGCTATATTTCATCTTTTTATGCTTCTTAAAAAAATAACAAAAAAACGATCACTTGATTCCGAAACGACGTCTTCGGTCCGTATATACCTAATGTAATGTACGTTGTAATTACGCTACGACAACATGAAATTAAAGAGTCACTACGGTGAAGTTTTTACCGCGTTTATTTTAATTGTGATTCAGGCAAATACACACCATAAAAAGCATTCGACGAGTAAACGTAGTACATATTCATCTTTGCCTCGACTGGTGTTTGTTAAGTTTGGTTATGGTTAACCTACTCAACAGAATTTCCCATAGTGTGATGAAGTTGGTTAAACTACAAAGCTATTTAGTGCCACAATTTTTCGAAAAACTAATAACCCACTCAAATTGAATTATAAACAACACCGTTATGTTATCGACATAATTAATTGTGATGATAATTAGAAACAATATATTTGTAACATTAATATATCATCAGTAATTATATTTGTGTTTCTAAATGTAAGCAGTAGGATAACTAATGTACAACAATTATTTCATATCTACAACAATTATGTTGAGTAGGGTAACCGATGTTATGAGCGCTCATTTAAGATCTTACCTATATCTTTATTTTTGCTATTAAAATATATTACATTTTATTATTACTAAATATTGAAATGAATGCATTATCTAAGAAGACTATACTGTTATTACCTGAATATAATGAGAAAAAAAACCTGCCAAACATCAAAGTGAGGTCAAGACAGTAATTATCAACGTACGAATTAAATTATATCTTTAAATATAATTTAAATCCTTGTTAATTATCTATATGTTCGATTAAGAAGTGCAGTTGTGAATGATTATTTGAAATAAGATCTTTATTTGCTATGCAAATTGGTATATTATCTATATCCTTTAAGACAAAAATTCTTGCAGTGGAATTATTCTATCTTCGCATAAAAACCCGACTGAACCCCTGGCTAAGACCTGAAATAAGATAGGTATTGGACTTGATATTTTATATCTTTTTTTAGTAGTACAATTTGAAGGGTTTTAAAAGCATGAGACGTACAGTATTTTGTCATTCAATTATTATTATTATTATTTTTAACCCTGCGACAGTATATTCACAATTTGGTTTAGGTGTTCTAGGAGTCGGTTGTTCCTGCATGTCAACTAAAATTCCTAATTAAACGTGAATATTTAAAAAGAAATACAAATACGTGTATGAATAATTAGAACCAAATATGTCCCTAGCAATAGCTGTGTCAATTATCTATTGTATGGGAATTACTATAAATGACAAAACTACTGTATATGAATTAGCCATATTTCTAAAATTAATATCATACAAAGAAATAACAGAATAAAGCATAATTGGTAACCACATATTGTCATAAATTAGAAGCCCAGCTTCAGAAAAATAACAAAAATTTGACACTTACTCCAAATATGTTTTTTGTCATCTTACGAGATATTAGCTGTATTTTTTAAATTATCTGTTGCATCTATGTGTTTCTTTTGGCATAACATTTTTAAAACAGAATTTATTATTTTGTAATTAGGCATTTTGTATCATATGGACGACTACTCTTCAGTTTACCATACATATTTATGACTCCATAATTAAATTACAATTTCAAAATAAAACAGCAAAGCAAGGCGAAAATTCTACCTGAAATGTTAGAATTGTTATTATTTTAAAACTATATAAGATCGGAAAATGTTAATTATGCAATTATGATTAAGTAATTTACTTTGAAACAGCGCCAACAAGTATCAAATTGATATTAATTCAAATAAAAATACCATTAAACCATTCACATCATTAAAAATATGAAACTTAAGAAATATTCTAGTTTTAAAACCTTTTTAATAAAGAAACATGTAAAAAATATACGTTTATTATTAAATATATACATAGAAATATACATGTATCTATTGGTAACTGTTAAAAAGCAATATGATATTAAATTAAATCGATTATATTTCAAAAATCTTACCGTCGCAAAATCAGCTATTTTTCGATCACTAAAATACGATGCAGTTCTGATATGCACAATTTAATCACATACACAATTAATTGTATTTAATTGTTGTATTAAACTAGCTTGGTGGGCGTAGCGCGTCCTTCCTTTATGAATAATTCATAATCCGAATTACTGATATCGATTTCAAAACAATTCGTTTACTTTATTACGGATGTACCAACGCAATGCAGAGCGAGACTTTCACTATTATCTCTGAACGCGCTCCGTTATCAACGTATCGTAAATGATAAAATTTTATACTTTACTTATTTACCAAAAGGATATTATAATAAAATAAAACGTCTATTACCGGAAAACACTTTGGAGAAAATAATATAAAAAAAAAATAGATTACCCTTAAACGTATTATAATTCCAGAAAAAAAATCGGAATAACAATTCGCGCGCCTACCGTACCAAATTCAAATCGATACACGTCGTGTGCCTTTTGTTATCGCAGCTAAACTAACGTGTACGAGGGCGTATTAAATTTACACTCGCACGTCTGTAATCTTAATAATAACTCCGCACAATTGTAACCGCGAAAATAGTGCCGCCGAAACCGGTCGTATTGTCAAAGACTTATATGAACAGATGTTTTACGTTTATTATAGTTTGTTGCGTAATGTGTCTCGGGAACGTACACTCCGGCCTTTCGCTTTGGCACTACCGGCATACGGCACCCACGTTACACACCGTAGGAATTATTTTCGTCTAGCCGACTGTGAGTGACTAAACGCAGATACGAAGCACACCGAAGCTATGTCTAAACGTTTCGCGACTCTTCGCGTTTAGCAGATCACGGCGATAGAACGATTTTGATACGTTATATATGTATACTACACGTCATACGTTTATATCGTTATAAATTATTATACTTGATTTTACTACTTTTCCGTATTTCGCTTGCCAATAATTTAAATTTGACTCTCACCTGTTCAATGGTGATAGTAATCAAGATAAATGCATTAATTATCGTTTAGGGCTCGAAATATGTTGTAATAATTTCTGTAGTGAAAATTTCTTTAGGCGCTTTGAGCGGTGTTTTTTTTTTGCTAGGAGATAAACTTATAAATCTCGCATCAGTGACATGCTAGTAAGCGTGACCGACTGTATTGCACTTGCCCAGCTTTCGTCAGACTAGCGACGTATGTACGTGTAAAATTGTTATTTTGCATAGAGATTGTTCAACGCATCATATGGTTGATGAATTAATAAATTGTATAAAAATGTACGTCTTTTTTATTCGGAGTGCCTATAGATATGAAAGAGAGACTATTGATAATAATTTCAATACACAGATTATAAAATTTAAATATATCACACTATAGTTAATTTAAAAATTCAAAAGTGAACATATTTATTCCATTGTTTTGAGTTTTTATTTCTGTCGGCAATCTTTGTGCCTGCTTCAATTTTCTTTTTTTTGCTTTTTCTAATTTCAATAGCACCAATACTCATAGCAACACATGTAACGCTAGGGAATAATTTATATTTTTTTATCAGCACATTCCATAAAGTGATATAAAGAAGTACAAAATTATAATAAACATTATTATCATCTATAAAATGTTTGATGTTAGCGATAACGTTATTAGTTTAGACCAATATACAATATATGAATATAGATATCATAAGCATCAGATAGCTTAAGGGACATTTTATGAAAATGAGTTAGTTTTAACCCTAATATGGAATCTTTTTTTTTAAATAGTTTATTGAACCTCAGACATTATCCGATACCTTATTATTTAATCTATGCTGATTTTTTTTTGTCTCTTTCGATGTGAGACATCTACAGGTGCGGGTAAACCTAATCTTGGCATGGCGATACGTGGCGATGCAAAAAACGAAATTTGCACTATTAACGAAATACTCATATACATTTGCAACTCTATCTGTATAAATATAAGATTCAAATTCTTTCGTCGGGCAATCGTTATACTAGTGTTATGCGGTACGCGCCGGCGATCTTTGATAAAAGCGTCAAACACGCTGCGCTTACCTCTAGTTAAATTATTGTATTTTGTATTTAATAAAAATGAATGTTTATGTAATAAAATAAATAATCAGTCATTATTTTATAGAACAAATTTGTAATGCTATATTTTTTCATTAAGCCATAGCTGATTCTTGTCGTAATCTGTTCTTTTAGGCATATAACCTACACAAAACAATTTCGATGTTTCACATCTGCCAGGCGTCCCGTGACGGCTCAATTTTTTTTTACGAAATATGCTATATTCGATCCATGATATTGACATTATTTTAGCTAAAGACACAAGGTATATGAGAGTGATTGGTCTTGGAGTCATGTAAATAAAACTAAATAGTATAACAAATGATAAGATGTTTTCAATTCATTTTCTCATTCGTAGAAGTTTGTTATTTACTTTAATTGATACTTGTAGTATCAGTTATATGCAAGAAGTCTGAAATGAGTAAGTTTTTTATAATGGACTAATTAATGGACACGATTATTCAATTGAAAATGAGTTTTACCTTTATCAAAACATTATAACTTAACTAGTATCAAATAGTGTCGCAGTACACGTGATAAAAAGACAAAGCAGAGGCCTTACAAGGCTGAATGCAAGGTTGAAGCAAATAAGACAGATAAAAACAGATGTAAAAGTATGTATAAATAGGATACAATGTGCAAAATATTTAAATAGGCTTCCTAATTGAGTATCATTACAGCTAAGGTATAAGGAACATCCTGTAGTCATTGTATTGTTTTATATAGTAATCAAATCCAACAGTTATTTGGAGAGACATAAAATTAATAATGAATAGGAAGCCATTAAATTGGAAACATAAACAATGTAGTGATTTTTTAGCTACTTGCTACTTTTATACAATACGGAAAAATAAATAACTGATGAAAAATATTTGAATCCATTATTTTATTGTTATTGTTCGGTATAAGTATTAATCATAAATGCAAAATTTATTTTTAATACCAATAATAATAAAAATTATAAACATTTAATGTTAGTAATGAATTATTAACATATTGGGTAAAAATTTCTTCTAGAGACAGGTTTTAAAAACCACTGTTTTCCCACATCACACTATTCGATAATTTTACAAATAAATTTCAAAGTCGTCTAGTTCAGCTATACTCAACCTGCGGCCCGCCGGGTCTTTGTAGTTGGCCGACCCGATTATACTTTATTTTCAATTATTTTAAATTTCGTGCCCATCAGAAAAACTATGAGCACGCCGAGTTAATTAAATATATCCCAGATAACCCGAACGCGATGCGTTCCTTATGATATAAGAGTTATACCAAGCTTGTTTCATCGGACAATCTTTTTCACTACATTAATAAGTTGTTAATTTAAAATTATGTTTTTTATTCAATACCTAAATATTTGTAGTTTGCGGCACGCGACACCACGGGGGAAACGTGTTTATGGCCCGTTTAAAAAAAAGGTTGAGTACCACTGGCTTAGTTACTTGATAATACTTGACAAAAGGTTTCATAAAACACCATATGAAGTATACAATTTCAGCACCACAAAGTTTAATAGAAAAACTGAAAACAATGCTTAACAAATTTAATAGCATATGATTAAATCATATATTACTCTTCATAAATATGCCTTTATTAGTTAATAGTCTTTTTTATCATTTGACAAGTGAACAATTTAGATAATTATCATTATCATGTTATGATCGTGGACTTCCTCGTAATAAATAAATACACAGTGAATCATCGTTAAATTGACATCCTTATTCTTGGGCATAACTTTTTGTGTATAAATAACATAAATTCATGCAATTCTTTTTTACGACCTTGATAAAGTGCTTAATCTTTTGATTAATACTACATACAACGATGAACGTCAAAAGATAAATATATCACGCGCCTAACGCAAAAAGGGCGTATCATAGCAGATAGATAGGTTTTCATGCTAAAAGATTGAACTTTCTATGCTTTGTTTTTTTTTATTTTAAATGTTTATTACGCGATTAACAATAAAAAAATGCACATTTTTTAAATTTTGAAAGCGATAAATGTATGACTGTCAATTTCTTAGTCTAAAAAAAGAACTGTGAAACATGTTCCGAGCGAGAATTCAAAGCGTTTTGGATTCGCTTCAATCTGAAATCCATAAACCAAGATACTTCTATTGTAGCACAAATAATTGAACTGCTGAATTTAAAACTGCTCTAACTCAATGACAACGGCAACCAGCGACCTATTTACAAAGTATCGGTAGTTGCTACTGTTATGTCAGCTTGTGAACCGAATAAATGTGGTTGGTTTATTAGCGATAAACTAAAAGCAACGCACTGTGTCGTGTTGTGAACGGTGACAGACATCACACAACTATGCTAGATAGATGACGGGTTTGTTAACTCTGGACTGTTCTAAATTTCTATACTTACCGTCTATTATCAAAGTAGACTGCAACATAATAAAATCATATCATTATGAAACACTAGCTTTTGCCCGAGGTTTTGTTTGCGCTAATGAACGTTTGGTCTATACTTAGTACAGTACTTTTTCTTGATGAAAGGTTACGTCCTTTTTGAGTATCTCTGTCAAAATATATGCATTTTATGATGAATAATTAAGGCATAAAAACGTAACAAAGAAACTCAGATTCTTATTTAATATATTTGTTTGGATTAAAAACCAATTAATTTAAAGATATCTTTCCAGTTTGTTTTTTTTTAAATGTCTAATTAAACTAATTGGTGTATTATCGTTAAAAGATTCACTAATTAATTGCTAACCAATGTTATAATTCACAATATATTCGTAAAATCTACATTCAATCTCCAGTAAGTTACTTACGTGTGCTTACCTCCTATACTTGCGATCGAAATCGCTTAGTATATTGTGTTTTTTTATGAGGTAAATTAGCAAACGAGTATGCAGTGTAACTAATTTTTACTGTTCTCCATACTTACTTACAATCAATATCACAAAGAATCCAGTGTATATAGTTAGTATTTAAGTACTCAGCCGTCATCATTCGTGACTGTTACATTAATTGTTAATAGCGAAAACTGGATAGAAACGTGTGCTGTTGGATAAATAAAAGAAAACCTCTATATAATTGTATAATGTTCTGTGTTTTATTTTTATCAAATAAAACCACTAATCGTCTACAAATAAATACCTGAAGCACACGAATCCATAAACAAATCGCTTGACTTGTTAACAAGCCTTTATAAATAAGCACTACTTTTGCTTTTATTTGGCTCCTAAAGCAATATGCACTGTGCAGTAAAATAAAGTATATATATATATCTACTAGCGTTATCAACCGTATCGTATTTGACATATTGAATTTTTCATATAAATTTTCAATGAAGTGCCCACCGGTGGTTCATTTCCATACAATTCAGTCGGATTTCGACAAGATTATTAATCTTACAATATAGTTTTTTTTATGTAACATGAACTTTTGCCCGCGATTTCAGTTAATTTATTGTGGATTTGATACATTTTAACACTAGATGCCTTTTCTGTACCATGGACATAGTGTATGCAAATGTTAATTGAATTGAGAATTTAAGGCGTGAAAGCATAACAAACAAAAAAGTTGACTCACTTTGGCATTTATTACAAAAGTTAGAACAGGATATATTAAAAAATTCATTGATGGAGCACGGTTTATCTTCGGAGAATTTGTTACATATAATAACAGAACACTAGGGTGAATTTTTCCGATTAAATATTGGTGGAACCTGCGAGTTATTGATCTTTTAGTTTGCTTCCCATAGGTATATCAAAGAAGAAAGAAAGAAAGAAATACTTTATTGTTGGAAGAACCATACAATTAAATTAAATTACACAAACTAATTAGACAGAAAAAAAATACATTTTATAAATGAAAAATAGATGTCCAACAATTGGCGAACCCATTCAGCAAAAATCTGCAATACTGTAAGTAGTACTGCAGCGCTGATTTTCGATGGGAGCCTATATATGATGATAAATGGACGTTAATGTTAATACAAAATTTGAAACGACATACAAATAACACAGACACACGTAACATGTCACGGATGGCCATACTAAAGAGATATAACTACTGTAACCACAAATTTAGGATTAAACAAAATAAATATAAATTAAGAAGAAAAAAAAATAAATAAAAAAAAATACACATCAATAAACAGAGCTTACAATAGAACTACGTGAATACATTATACGTCATATCCCATAAGTACATCTAAAACTAGCTTTATTCAATTTACTTCTAAACAATAATTGTAATGTAATGAATTACAATAGTTAAATTTCATAATTTTTGTATTGAATTTATTAACAGTATTCTGGTTTTCAATCTATTGACGCGTAGAGCAAACATTATATACAGCTTTATAAAGTTTATTAACCAATCAAAGATAAGATGGGCTGCAAAACCTCAATACAGAATATCAATATTCGCTGTACACAGGCTCCTATACTACACGTCGCTTGTGTGACACAAGCGCAATACGGTCGGTCACGCTTACTAGCATGTTTTAACGCGATATCATAAATTTATCTCCTGCCAACAAAATACCGCTCAACGCGCCTAAAGAAGTTTGCACTTCAAAAAAGTGTTCTCGAATGATACGAAAAATCAATTCTAACGCGAGCAAATCCACGGGTAGAAGTAAGACTCTTATAAAAAAATTTAAATAGTATTTAATTTATATATTTCAATTAAAATTACCCTGTGTGAATAGCGAAAGAGTGCATATAGGAAAATGTTACAATTATCCTTGTGTAAAAATTGTAGGGCTGTCGAACATAATATTGGTCACGCGAGTTAACCACATAATCTTAACTATTTGTTCACATGGGAACATATTTGAAAATAAATTTTAAATGTAGATTGTAATACTGCAATATGCTTCAAATTTGAGAGAGAGAAAACTTGATGGGAATATATTTCACTCAATTGTATTCGAAATTGGACTATTTTTATTAGTAAATTAATTTAATTTTCTGTGTGTTATAATAAAATTATATATATTTTGGAATGAAAACTTTTATAGGTGCGTTGAGCGGTATCATTGGTAGGAGATAAATTTATAATTTCGCGTCATGACATGCTACGTAAGCATGACCGGCATGAAACATACTAACGACGCATAGTATAGGGGCTTGTGTACATATAATATTGATATTTTGTAGCTTATCATGCGTTTGATTGATTCATAGCCTTTATAAAAATGTATATAATTATTGCTCCGGGTGACAATAAATATGAAAACCACTCTAATGTTAATAGTTTCAATAAGCAACTTTTTTATTTTAATTATTGTTATTCACACAGTCATGAGTTTTTACTTCTGCCGGCAGACCTTATAAATGCCTCGGCTTTTTTTAAATGAAAGTTAAAGGTATATTGTTATTAGAGTATCAAATAAATAAATAAATGAGTAATGTTGAAGTGTTTGACCCACAAGGCTAACTACCATACTCAAGATGATAACCTAGTCGAAATTGAAACCTGTAGAGTATAAAAAAAACATACGGTAATATTTGAAATGTATGATTATAATATTGAGTAATAGACAAAGCAAAATATGAAGGGGAATAGATATAAGTATATAGATAATCATTGGTATTCGATTTGCAAAATCTTATATTATACTAGCTGTACCCGCAGCTCCGCACGCGTTATTTTTATTCGTATTAAAAAATTATAAAATTGTAAGACTATGTACAATTATAGAAATGCTCTTTAAAAGCAATTGTAAGTACGACACGCACGCCAGTTACAGTAACATGTAACGTGTACATTAGATATATAAATACTAACAGCGTGCCAAATGAGGTTTGTCATCAGCAACATATTTGGAACCTTAACCCACAATACAACTACCTTAGTGCTCACTTATACTGTATAAGGCACTAATGAAACAATAACTTAAAATATTATTATAAAGATTTACACTTACATTACGTTTAATATACATTAGCATTATTATAATTAAGATTTTGTGACTATACAAAAAATAAACGCTTGTCTGATCCGCAACAAATTGTATTATGGAACTCTTTACGTAATACGTTTATCTCCTATCCTTTTCCTATCTTATTAGGAAGATCTCTATATCATTAAATTTATTAATAGTTATAATGTCGAATTGTAAATAACAATCTGATAATTATTTATCTTGTTAGAAATAAAGAATGAGTTGCAATCTTGCTAAATTTCATGCAGACAAAGTCACGGGTAATAGGTAGCCTAAAATAGAATAACCTTAATTACTTTTTATAAGGTCCGCTATCTGCAAGTGAAAGTCCCGTGAAAATCGGTCCAACCGTTTTGGAGAAAGTACTGTGGGCGAAGCCATGGTAACAGCTAGTATAAATTAAAATTACCTAAATTACTTTCTGTAAATTCAATTATCTGCCAGTGAAAGTCTCGTGAAAACCGGTCTAACCGTTTTGGAGGTAGCACTGCGGGTGAAGCCACGGTTAACAGCTAGTCTAATTTAAAGTAGCCTTACTTACCCGTTGTAATTTTTGCTATCTGCCAATGAAATTTCCGTCAAAATGGGTCTAGCCCTTTCGGAGATTACCCGGAACAAACAGACAGACAGACCGACAAAAATTTAAAAAATTGCAATTTTGTTATCAGTAGCGTGTATACTTTCATACCCAATCAGTAAATAAATGTTATTTTGATATTACATACAGACACTTCATTTTTATTATATGTATAGATATATAGATAGATCATATAAAATAATATCTTAATATGAATCATCTGGATGAGTTCAAGCGAATGGAAATACGGTAATTAATAGAAAACTCGTGGTAGAAGCGGTGGTAATGCGGTTAACCGCAAATAGGTTAGATACTAATCTCTAACATGAACGGCCTTGTGGTTAGATTATAGCCGAGTCTACAGAGTACGCTTTGATTTTCATTGTCTAAATATTTGCATCGACTAATCACGGATCTATTTATGTTACTGTTTTTTCTCGCACAGATGTTTTTTTTTTCGGCATTCGTATGTAATTCAGAAGAAGATAAATATGGTAAAGTCTCTTTAATCAGATGTCGCGATAAAATATATGAAAGCCATAATCGATAAAATCTGTTATTTGTGTCGTCCATCAACGTAGTTTAAATATTTCTGACGAATTCCATTGTCAATAGCTTATTTTTGTACGAATTGCAAGTGCAAGCAAGTAGTTACTTATAGTGTATATAGTCCGCGATAAACTTTTTCGCCGCTCTGAATATATATAGCTTTGAATTCGGCTTTGCACATAGTACAGTCATGAAGTTAATATAAAACAAATTCAAAATTTTATTATAGGAATTTAACATGTATTAATCTTTGTCTCGATATTATTCATTTTTAATCAATTATGATTCAAGTAGATATTTGCCTAATTACATTAAGTAATAAGAATGTGGCAGTACAACGACCACGTTACTACTTCCAGAAGATTTTGTAGAATTAATATAGGACTTCGATTGTGTCATCCTGTAAACGCTTTGACAGCAAATTTACGTAAACCTCTTTATTTGAACTGAGTAGACTTTTTTTTTCACAAACTGACTATGCTATTGACCTAGCAAGGTCTTAACAGCTTCACCGGACTACAACTGAGCAGACATTTACATACATATAGAATATTTGAAAAAGATTAAAGATAAAAAGGAACAGACAATAAAAATTGAATCATTACTGAGGTAATAAGACAACAGTAAAAACTGGAAATGGACAATAGTAGCCGAACAATAGAGTAATAGACAAAGTTAGAATATTAACAGTTCGCCTCATCATGTATTTGTAGTTATAATTAAATCCAAATAACATTTAATCAGCAATGGCAATAAACAATGGTAATGGCATAATATAATGCGTAGTTGGAAGTACTGAGGAAACTCTGAAACCACGAATCCTGTAAAAAAACCCCGAAAATGCAGTCCTCGGAAATAGTCTAAAGTTGGCCAGCTTTTGTTACATAAAAATGACAATTAGCAAGAAAGCCATAAACTTGAAGAACTTCGTTTTTAACCGTTGCCGCTCAAGCAGATACTATAAATAGCCCAGCAAAGCTAAAGCCTACAGAAAAATTGTAAGTCTAAAATATCCCATCAGACTTCGTAACTATATAATAATAATAGTCATAAATACAGTGCTACAACAAAATATTCCCAAGGAGGGTTGATGTCAGGCAGGTGGCCGATCGTAAAAATTAAGCCAAATCATATACCACAACATGACAAACATGTTGTACCGACCCTATTTATATGGGATAAGGGTAAGAAGAAGAGAGAACATTTAATCAGCTGGTTGGTGAGTTTTGGGTGATCGCGTACTTTAATTGAATGACCCTACTAATTTAATCCTAACACAGTAATAATAATGTTGTTGTGTTCATTTTTATCCTTGTGGATATTTATCGAAGGTCCTCCAGCGGTCGAAGTTCGAACATAATTTATTAATTTCGAAGTCTATCGTTCTTGAGGTCAATGTGTTTTGTAATCATCACATGTGTTATTTAAAGATTTGTTCTTCTAAATGAGTTGTGAGCGTGTAAATGCTTTATTATGCATTAATTTACATTGAAATACGTACTATATAGAACTTCTTTGGTGATTATTGGGAATGACTGTTTAACCATAAATTAATATGTGCTTGTTTAGTATTCAATATTAAGGTAAATAATAAATAATTACTTGAAAGTACTTGAAACGGATATTATATATAAATTGTATATTTTTGCATTGATTATTATGCCAAATTTCAAATACGTCCGCGGGCGCATTGTCATTATAATGAGATAAAAACTTTTTCTTTGGTAAATATTTAATTACCTAAAGTTAAAATCGTGGCAAGCGATAATTACTTGGCAATTAACTATATCGTATAATTAAGGTAGTTAATAAAAATATGAGATAAAAATAAAGAAAAGAAAATGCACATTACTTATTTAGGTAGCTGTTAAAATATCTTGAGAAAAATTCGTTATTTGATTACACTGAAACCAAACTACACAAACTCTAAATACACATATTAATCATTTATTTCTCAAAATCTTTTACAAAAACATATATGGCCAAAC
This sequence comes from Antheraea yamamai, assembly GCA_036509395.1. Lineage (NCBI taxonomy): Eukaryota > Metazoa > Arthropoda > Insecta > Lepidoptera > Saturniidae > Antheraea > Antheraea yamamai. The sequence goes on from AP028446.1 coordinate 15,634,732, forward strand.
CTTTTACCCGAACTAGTCTTTGACTTTATCCCAAATCTCCCAATATGATAATTAGGTCTTACTTAAAGTATAATAAAAATATAATACGTATAGATAAATTTAAAGTCGAGTGAGATGTGCTTTAACACCACAATAAGGTATAAGAAAAAAAATCTAAGTAGGTAAAAATATTTTGTGATTTTCCAGTGAATTTAAACACGGAAAGATGTTTTTTCCACATCCTGGCAATTAAGAAAAAAAAATCAAATAAAGCGGTTTTACATGCGTTCCAATTACAATTTATTTTTAGGTAGTAGAGAGTTTTCCAATCCGGACAGCAATATTTAAAAAAACCTTTCCAAACTGAAATACTTACAATCAAACATTAGTTGTGTAATAGCGAAAGTATCTAGAAATTATATAAACATAACTAATATCGATTAATACATGCGTAGTAATCCTGGCCGTTAATAGTAATAGCCGGTGTGTTGGACAAGGACATAAATAAAAAAATAAACATGACAGGACAGTTCAACGAATTCCCGCTACAAATGTAACTAGAGGCAAAGTATAAAAGTTCCATCTTTGAATCTTAAATTTTTAATTAAATCTAATTTAAATCTTATTATGCGTTTTAATTTTTTAGAACACAACACGACGACGGCCGGTGTTTCCTAGAAAATGGACTCGTATTCAATTGTTGGCGTCGCCCTGTCTGTGGCTCTCGTTTCTTTGTTATACAAACTGAAGTAAGGCCATTGATAGAGTGGTAAAAGTGTATTGACTAGAATGGAGGTCACGTATATTTACGATTAAAAGCTTGATTAATTAACCGTCAACTAAATACCAATTTGGATTGAACTTTTTGGTGCTGTCAAACGGGACATATAGCGGCCAGGAAGGCGGTTACTTTTTTAAATCTGTTTACGTTTTTTTTCTTTCTAATTAGATAACTTATGGTATGAATAAATAATTATAACACCTTAGTGAAATATGTTAAATATAATGTGAATTTCAACTACTAATGTTTATGCTGTCATGTTGTTATCCGAAAAATAGACTTGTTTAAATTAATAACAAGATAATTAAGGCTTAGCATACTGCCATCTTCAGCTACATCGCTATTCAAGTTCAAGTGGAAACGGGATGCAATACTATGAGATAAAGGTGTGTACGCACGCACATCCCTCAAAAAAGTACTGGATAAATTTCGATAAATTTTTTGTTTTACTTTACACGCAGAACAATGCAGACGAAGTCATCCGCGACTTCGCTATCAGATAGTTATTAACAAAGAAAAACAAAAAGACCCGTTTAAAAAAACACTGAAACTTCTTTAAGCATACTAATGATAGCGTTTTTCAGTTGAATATTTGTAAGTAAAAACATTATTTTTATTCAACCTCTCGTTTTTGATTGACAGAGGTTATACATAAAAATTATATATACTCCTACAATGAAGACAGACGCAACTAACGAAAGTTCTTAAATAAATGTATATGAAACAGTTTATACCACAAGCACACAAAACGTTACTCTTACAAACTGGCATTATTTAGTGCTACGAACATTTTCGGGATCAGCTATATCTATAGCTTAGATAGTTTGTGTTTGTAATTAACATTCAAATGAGACGGAATACGTCTTAATTGTATAGGTATTTCTGCATCAAACGAGACTAATTAATTGATTTTTGATTGGGATTTCGATCGATATCTGTTTATTTTTCTCATATATAACTCATATATACTCATGAATCATATATATAATATGTCTAATAAAGTAGTTTATACTGCGCAGAAAAAAAAAGTTGTGAAACGTCACACTTTGTCGCAAAGAGAAATCATGTAATAGATACTTAGAAATTTATATAATGCTATTATCTATAACGCGTGACTATATATCTGTCTATCTTTACATATAATTTTTTTTTCTACGTGTGCATGTCACTGAACTCCTCCTAAACGGTTGGACTGATTTTAATGAAATTTCATGTTCGTGTTCCAGTGGATCCGAGAATGGTTTAGATTCACAATTGGACCCGGTAGGTGGCGCTGCGGTTGAATTATAGATTTCTTTTTATTATCAAGGCAGGACAACGTCCGCTGGGACCGCTAGTACATAATATATAACATTTTTCTTTAATAGAAAAAAAAAACAGGTCAGTGCCTTTTTCTCGTCTGTTTGTTGACCGATTTTCTTTTTTAATGGTTTGTTGTAATTATGCTTTAGTAACTATAAGTATGAGTATTTAGTATCTATAAGATTTAGTGTTATCAATAATATTTTTTTATGTAAAAAGGGAACAAAATTCAAAAAGCACCCATGAGTCAGTACATTTTAAAATGAAAGAAAGAAAGAAAATATGTTTATTGCAGCAAATACACGGACAATATGATATTAGAATAACAAAGATGTATATAACATAGAAAAGAGAAATTAAGAAATTAAACATTAAAATGTATTAAAATGATGCCACGGTTTTACTACAAAGGCGCACATTTCAGCACGTGCTGTCTGCCACCTTTACAAGTGACCCCAACACTCATTTTCTATTGTGGACAAGGGTTTAAATATATAATAATAACATTATAATAATAAGATCATAATAACACTATAAATGTGAAGTATATTACGTATATGTGTATATAAGTAGATATTCATATAATAAACAAAGTATTAATATAGTGTTAAAAGTACTAATATATAATAGGTGAGTTATATAAATTAATGAATAAGACAAGAATAATAAAAAAGTAATATCATTATATCGCCGAGACGTCCAAATTATAACTTTCATAACACATCTGGGAGTCGAGTAAAAACATTCTTATTTTATTTTTAAATAGAATGAAACTAGTCGCAGGTCTTATAGGCGGCGGTATATTGTTCCAGCACTTACTAACATTGTATCGAAAACTGCCTCTAAAGGCTGGTGTCAAGTGACGTGGAGTTAATATGTCTGTAGATATTATTCTACGCTCAGAAGCTCTATGACTACCTACCCGACTGATTTTATCATAGAGGTATTGCGGATTTTCAAACCGAAAGAGCCAAGTCCAATATTGATTGCTTATATGACATCTTAATTTTTTAACGATTTTCAATTTTGATATACCATGAACAAATTAGAAATTAATAAGATTTTTAGTTTTTTTTCCTTTAATATCTTCATACGTCACATGTATAACATTTTAAAATCTTTAAAAAAATATATGAGCGGTTAAAATTAAACATGACTCATTTTAAAATGTACCGACACACATATACAATGATTATAGAAGTACTTACTCTCTTTGATAAGAAAAAAGACCAAATAATGTCGAAATCTAAAAATAATGAATTGTAGTCAAATTTCGACCACAACCGACAACTACTTTATGTAAATCGATTGATACTTCAGTGTGAGTTTCACGTAGACTATATTTCGAACAACAAATTTATATTCTACTAGCTGTGCCCGCGAATCCGTCCGCGTGGAACCTAATGTAAAAAAAAACTGGGACTAATAAAATACTCTGAACGTATTAAGCCCATTTACTTATCTACTTTTCTCTCGTCCTTACGCCGCGTCGTCATTCAAATTACAATAACTTTTGATTGAGTGGACCGATTTTAATGAAATAAAGACTAAGTTATTCTTGAGGATATGCTTTATGAATTTCTTTGAGATTTCATTGTGAACTCAGCGCTTTAGCAGTGATGCATGTTCATATAAACAGAGAGACAGACAGACATTTCTAAAAATGATTGAAATGTATTCTATTACTTATTAAAATCGAAAAAGTACAGATACGTTAGATTTGCATTCTTATTCTCCCTACAACCTTCTGAGCCTTGGCCTGTCGAGAACTGCAGTAAGTTCTATTTTAGAACGAGTATCAAAGGCTGCACTAACAGGTTCCTACCAAATTTGGCTAGGCAGGGCGGGAAACTCGAGCAGTGAAGGTGAGCGTTGATGCGCATCTCAAAGGGGGCCTCCTTAAACCTACACCTGGGTCGCAAGTCCTGGGAACTGCTCTGAGTTTCTCCCTCTGCCACACGATGGACCCGGCACCCGCACGGTGAATCCATGGAAGGCTAAGAAGTTCGTCTCTCTGTATAGAAGAAGACTAGCTAACCCGCGCAATTTCGTCTGCGCCAAATCGGTTATTACCGGTTCCAATTTTATTTTCGAACGCGAACAATTTTTAAAAACCTAGAACCCGATTGTAGCGACACTTACCGGGTCCAATTGTGAATCCAAACTATCCTATATACATATATTGGCAAGAAAGTCTTTCCGGTATCCCCTGGGTTGCTCCTGTGGCCCTCACCTCCACGCCCCATTTACTATCGTTGCAACAACGCAATAATTTTACCGGCTTATAGTTTTTATGTTATTATCTTTTAACCAACTGCTTCAACTAACATTATATAAAAAGTAAACTTTATCTCCATGAAATTTTCATTTTGATTTAGCTATTTGTTTTAATAAGAATTTGTAAAGTAAATATGAAACCTGTATCTAATAACTTTAGTAATTTGTAATTAGTAATTTTAACATTTATTTTCTTTTTCACATAAAAACAATCTTTTCGGCTGATATGTTAAACTTGCTTATATGGTATTTGAATGAAGAAGGCGTTACTTTGCGGAAATCCATCATTAAATATTATAGTGGACGCTACTTTGTACTTCCACTTGGAATTGATTGAACGCTACTACTCTCGCCCGCTCGCATCGGAAGAGTCAACGTCGATCTGACGATGCCCCGTGAAGGAGCGAAACACGTCTAGACATAGTAGTGTTCAATTAATTCCAAACGGAAGTGCAAAGTAGCGTCCACTATAATATTTGGATATATGGTGTCTAGTATTTTTTTATAAAGCTAACAGTAATGAATTTTGCTATGGATTTTATTCCTATATTTCAAATTATTCTGGCAACGCAAACCATATTATACAATTTTACTAATTTTAATTACATTTTTTGTGATAAATTATTGAAAATATATATTTATCAAAATAAAAAGTAGTCTAATATACCTTTCTAATAATGAAATCGGATCGGTAGTACGGAGATTGCCCCAAACATCCAAACTTCAACTTTTTAATATTGGAGTTTCGTAGATACTAATTCTACCAGTGTCAATTCAGGCATGGGTGAGTCATTTTATAGGTAGCATTATTCTCTTATTATATAATTTAGTTCTTCCAGATTAGGCCACTGAGATACACAAAGATAAAAACAACACTTACAGACATCATACCTTAAATAAACATGTATTTACATAATGATTATTATTACTTATTGTGTTATGTTAAAGTTTAATTTTGTTAAAACATATAAAATTAACCAGAGTATTGTCAAAAGGAAAAAATACACATCTTTGTGCGTTTGTTAAAATCAGACGGATGAAGTATAATTGTTATGTAAAATATCATACAATACAATACTAAATTGGGGCAATTGAAAAGAATGTGTTCTAGAGTGCCTTCAACCAATCCACATTAATTTGCAAGAAACTTACAGAATCTATCAATACGATAGTTTGATCTAATTTATGTGATAGTACAAATTTGATGGCTTTTAATATAGCAACTATGTACTTCACCTGTGTAGGTGGAGGGTAAAGAACGGTATTTATTACCTCTTTATAATATTAGTATAGATATATATATATATATATACACATATATATATAATGTATCACATTGTCATAAAAATAAATGTATTAGTGCAAGCATACGATAACATAAATGTCATAGCCGAATATTGCGAAATTAAGAAAAAAACAGCGTAAGACATTTTAACATAATTTGGCTAATTGGGAAGCTGAGGGGTTAACAGCTAATTATATTTAATTGAAATATGTCAATTATGTCACAATAATATTGAAATGTAGTGTCAAAAGTTCCAATAAAAACAAAAAACCCTTTCTTCCTTTAAGGCAAACAATTTAATTAATATATTAAAAAAAACATTTATATATATATATATATGTATATAGATTTTTTGAAATCCTCTCTGGTGTCCCCAGAACACCCTATTAAATTATTATCACAATCTGATCAGTATTTTCGGCACGCATTGAGGACAAACATACAAACATTGATTTTTATATATAAAGACTATTTCCAACAAAAAAATTTATATTCGTCAAACACACCATTATGACTTGACGTTTATTCCATTGTTCCATTTTATAGTGTACAAGGTCGCGACACGACAAACTGCAAACAATATTAACGATATACAAAATCAATAAAAGACAGGCAGCATTATTAACAAAAACTGACGTAAATTTATTCCTACTTTTGAAAAAAAACACAATATACATACATAACACGTTTCCAAAACGAGATAGATTATCTACCTTTTTTTATTCCTACACCACTTATTTATATTCGACTGATGAATTTCAAAATATTAGGTGTAGCTAAATTCGTCTTAGAAGAATTAGTCTAGAATCAACGTTATTTATTAATTAATTATGACATCTCTGAATCAAAAAAGAGAGGAGAGATAGAAATGTATTTTTGTTAATACTAAACTGGAGAACTTATTCGTTAATATATCTAAAGGAGTTTCCGTATTTTCACAGTCGATTTTCATCAATTTTTTTCGTAACATGTAACATTAAGCGTTATCTTTACTGTAATGTACATGTCGCCATTTTAAAAAAGGAGTTTTTAGCGGGATCTTGAAATGTCATATAGTGGATTTTTTATTTTATTCATAACTAGCGGGCCCGGCAGATGTTGTTCCGCCCTGATTATATAAAAATCCTTGGCAAATTATATACCAAAACGTTCCTCACGAATCACTTTATCTACTGGTGAAAACCGCTTAAAAATCCGTTCAGTAGTTTTGAGTTTATCGCGAACAAACAGACGCGGTAGGGAACTTTGTTTTATACTATGTAATGATTTTGTGTTATTTTGCTCTGCATTTTGTAATATTGGTGGTCTTATGTAATATAGTTTGGTTATTGTGAACAAGTGAAGTCAATGGTAAATAATACCACGGAGCATGGATTCTGTAATTAGCATTAGAATGGATTAGCCATCTGACTTGCCATAAAAACTCCCTAGAAAGTTCTAACAAACGGGAAAAGCATTGTTAAAAGACTGAAATAATCCCAATAAACTATTATCTATATAATGAGTAGGTAATATCACTCGATAATGGCAGTATTAATCTACTAGAAGATTGGTTACCAAAAATAAATAAATGAAAAGTTTAAAAAGAATGTTACAATCTAAGTCAAAATATGTCTTTGTTTTCATATAACTGGATTAAAGAAATTAAATGTTCGCAACACGAGCATTATCAATCCAAATCATTAATACTCACAAAGAAAACATGGTTATTATTCCTAAAAGATGATATTATTTTGTCATTTATAATCACTGAATATTTCGAAAATAATCAATATAATATACAAGTTGATTACAAAAACAAGTAAACATCTGATAATGAAGGGCCTAACCGACATTCCTAAACCTGCGTGACCTCAAGCAATTACAAAAATGACTTGACATGGTAATTTATAAAATAACATTCCTACTGTTGATACGAGTCATTTGTGGACAAAATTACGCGGCAATTTACCGACTGTGGAATAGGTGAGGCGGTATGAGCTAATGATGGAAGGGTTATCCCATGCCATGACAAAGTATGCTGTTTTGAACTTGCTATGGTAGTTTTAATGATTAGCGAATAAGACATAATTGTTTATACTAGTGGTCGAAATTCGACCATATTTCGTTTTGACATTCAATAAGAGCAAAAAGAATAATAATTATTTCAATTAACATAAATTTATTAAAGATATATTACTTATCAATTAATAATTTAAGTATTTATCATTACATAGTATAAAACAAAGTCCCCTACCGCGTCTGTCTGTCTGTCTGTTCGCGATAAACTCAAAAACTACTGAACGGACCATTATGTGGTTTTCACCAGTAGATAAAGTGATTCACGAGGAACGTTTTGGTATATAATTTGTCCAGGTTTTTTTTTTATAATCAGGGCGGGACAACGTCTGCCGGGCCCGCTAGTTAATGTATATTATGACTTTACATATTATATATTATAAAATTAACTTACAGTTTGACCAGTTAATTTCAAAGGGCATGGAAGGTATGGAACGTAAATCCTGTTAAAAATAATGAATGTAGGATAAAAAAGGTAATCGGTACGTAAGCACGATGAGAGTGAAATAATAAAGATAAGGAATGAAATAGCGCGAAAGAGATAGTTTGAGTATTATTGTGATTAGAGTGAAGGAGACGAAAAAAAGAAGAAAAAGGAAGGATGGCGAAACGTCTTTTTCATTTAAATGCATTGATTATTTTGGATTCGGGAAACACACATAGTTGAGGTATGAATTGACGTCATATTTTTATAGAAGATAGATAATTTGTATCTGTGCTATAAATATAAAGGGTTATGTTAAATTACAGGTCGAGGAAAGAACAGGCAGTGGATACTGTTTGTGCATAACATATAGTCATTAGAGACAATATTTACACCAATGTACTTTTGCAGATACCAGTCACCAGTTCATTTTGAACTGACTAACGCTATTACTCTGATGGACCTTCAGAGCTTCACCGGACTAATGGGGCGAGCGCTTATGACAATCAGCCGCTTAGCAACAAGTTCAAGGATGCAAAAGTGGCCGAATTTCCACTTAGGCTGTTGCCTTGAACGCAACAACGCAAATTTTACTAAGCTAAACTAGCTGATCCAATAATACATATAAGAATTTATGAGGCACACATGTATGTCAGCTCGTTTCTCTCACGAACTCGAACATATATTCTGTATCTGTCAATATATCCATATTGACTCTCTTTTGGTTTGACACATTTGAGACCAGCTAATGTATATTCAGCTAACGAATTGCTAGCAGATCGGCGTGTCAGTGGCGATTGGGGGTGGATTATATATATTTTGGTCATTATGAATGTGATTACCATAATATTAGAACACAGACACTTTGTTGTACTTGGATAAAGAAAAGTGACAATATTTTGACACAGTGTCTCACGGTGAAAATAGTCCAGTGCTAAAATGGCGGCGTCCACCTGAAGATTGACAAAGTTGTTAACTGTTTGTAGTTGTCGTCACGTAAACCTACATAGGGTTGCACTGAACGGAAGTCAAAAGTAAGCGAGGATATTTTTAAAGATAGGCCACGTACTTATTTTTTTTTTTAACTTTATTTTTTGGCAACCAATTCTTAGATTATTACTGCCATTGTCGAGTAGTTAATAGTATTACATGTTCTTCTTCCATTCCATTTTTGGCAACCAGCCTTCTAGTAGTCTATTACTGCCATTATCAAGAGAGTATCGATATTACAAGTTTCTTGATATAATTTCAATGAACTAACAAGATGGCCACATCTTATTAGAACTTTCCATGGAGTTTTTGTGGCGTCTCAGAATTCATGATTCGTGGTATTATTTTCCATTCACTTCACTTATGCACAATAAACAAACTATATTACATAAAACACCACTAATTTTACACAATATAGAGTCAAGTAACACAAGATTATGAATAAAAAATAAAATCCACTACATGACAGACCAAAATAGCGCCAAAAACTCCGCACTTATCTTACTTACCTTATTATCGGAAAGTGTAATGTTTTTAGATTTAACAAAACTGATAATCTTTTCTTTGCGTTTAAAACTTTACGAATCAAATTTTTAAAACAAATTCAACGTGAGAATGAAGATTTTTTTATTTAAATTATAGATAACTAAGTTTGAATATAACTATTTATGCCCATAATTTGTTGGGCGGCTATATATTTCTTATCGCGGAGAGGGGTAATTTTCCATGTCACTAAATTGCAGAATACGGCGCCTGCACATTGGTGGCCCAGGATAGGCGGTGCCGGCGCAACATGGCGACCGTTCTATAACTGTATAACTCCAGTTAATACTTTACGGTACCTGTATAACTTCTGAAGTCAGTTTTAAAAAGAATAGTTTATGGATTTATTAGAATAAAGAAATATATTATTGTAATAAAAAAAAAATAGGTGAGACAGAACTAGGTGTAATTTTGAAATATGTTTTAGGTTTTAAGATAAACAAGTAAGCAAGGGAAGTGTGACATGATCGGGAAAAGTCACGGTCATTAATGATAAAGAATTATTTTATCAAAGAAAAAATAGGTACATCTTTATATGTAGGTATATAATTCTTCTGTACGTACGTTTGTATGTGACTACACTACGCGGCTGGACCAATTTAGATTTTTTGTGTCGATTCAAGAATGGTTTTGATTCATAACTGTATCCAGTAGGTGGCGCTGCGGTCTAATTCCAGGATTTTTTATTATTTTCAGCAAGACAACGTCTGCTGAACCCGCTAGTAACCTTCATTTTTCTTCCAACCTTCAGATAATTTTGGCATTTCTTGTATGAAGTAGTATATAGTTTCGTATTTATTTAAAATACTGTTTGTTTGGAGGTCAAAATTCGACTATAGTATAGAGTACGTACTTTTTCTTCACGCATTAATATATAGATAACTGTATTGTAGATCGTGAAGTACACTAATAGAGAAATATTTTTTTTTGTGCGATCTCTAAAGCTCGTCAGTTAGTCTTTTCACGACACGCTCTTTAACGCACGATTGAAGTGTGTAGGATTAAACACGAGAAAGCATGTATGCCAATTCATGAGCGATTGTTAGTGTCTGTCTTTTCAAATACAATCTTTCATGTGCGAAAAAGTTTCCCCGCGAGAAAGAGCTTGTCGTGCCAAGGCAACTAATAGCTACCAAAAAAAAATCGTTGACAGACAGAGGAAAAAATTGTACTGAACATACATTTCTGGCGTTTATACATAGAGATTCCCATTTACTATTATATGTTGTTGCATAAACCGCCATCTAGCGGTGAATAGCTAAATAAATATAAAGGAAATTATTTTCTGCTTTGTGATCGAGTAAAACACCTCGACACTGCCGATACTAAACCAACGAAAGAATAGTTACTCGGTTCAATATATTTTTAAAATTTCTGTAAAAGGGAAAAGATGGAAAAAAAACTTACCATCAATATGGCTATAAAAAGGGTTAGAAGAAAAATGTTACTGTTTTAATCATAACTGTCTGAAGTGACATCTATGATATGTAAGTGAACTAAAACTAATAAACAATCAAGACACTGTATCTTACAATATAGTAACAAAGATGGTTGCAAGATGTCGCTATATTACATATACAAACCAGTTTCTTCTTTTATAACATAAATGCAACAAAAATATGAATTGCATATAAGTTGTGCGTATACTTCCACGTTTTGCTTTTTTAAGGGCTTACACCACCCTAACACTCGAAAAAATAGACATACAAATTCGCACCGACTTCCAATACATCTCTAGGTAGCACACATATTCATATGTTTTATTTAATTTGGTTAATTTGATAAACTATTTATTTTCCGCTTTTTAGTGCCTTATGGGTTTTTGATTGATATTGAAGTCGGTTAATACTTTTTTTTTTTAATTTACTTTATTTTTCCATTTTTAGTGCACATAAATATATTTTACTAGCAGTGCTCGCAAACTCCGTTCCGCCTTAAGTATATTAAAATATGCGCATTTTTGCGGTATGGTATGCAAATTTAAAACTTATACGGTTTTGCATTTTCTTACTTTGTCACGGATCCCATAATCAGAACCTAACCAAACTCTCATCAAACTACCCTTGAAGTACGTCCTTTCCAATAAAAAATGAATCATCGAAATCGTTTAGCGTGATATTGAGTTATTCGTCTATTTGTCGTGTACATACCTAATGCAAATTTAAAACTTATACGGTTTTGCACTGGATGCCGTTGTCGGAACTGGACCAAATTAAAATGGGACCACACGGGAAGTACCAGCTTCCAAATAAAAAAAGAATAATCAAAATCGGTTCATCCAGTCCAAAGTTATGAGGTAACAAACATAAAAAAAAAAAAATACAGACGAATTGATAACCTCCTCCTTTTTTGAAGTCGGTTAATTATAAATTATTCTTTATTTTACGTAATCTATACTATTATTATAAAGAGGTAAATTTTGTGAGTTTGTGGGTTTGTGGGTTTGTGAGTTTGTGACGTTGTGGCGTTGTAAGGGGTAATCTCAGAAACTACTTGTCCGATTTGAATAATTCTTTCAGTGTTATATAGCTCATTCATCGAGAATGGTTATAGGCTATATATGATCACGCTAAGGCGAATAGGAGCGGAGCACAGATGAAAAATGTTTCAAAATCGAGATGTTTTTTTCTTTTTGAGAGCTTCTGCTGTGTGTCAGCGTTAGCCCAGAGTAGTAACTATTACTACGCGGACGAAATCGCGGGCAGGGGCTATAATCTATATACTAATATTATAAAAAAGTAAAGTTTGTGAGTTTGCGACGTTGTAGGGGGTAATCTCAGGAACTACTCAACCGATTTTGAAATTTTTTTACCAATATAAAGCCACGTTATTTGTGAGTGTCATAAGCTATATATTATCACGCTAAGGGCAATAAAAGCGGAGCAACAATGAAAAATATTTTAAAATCGGGGCTTTTTTTCCTTTTGAGAGCTTCCGCTGCGTCTTAGCCCAAAATAACTATTCGAAGCGTACGAAGTCACGGGCAGAAGCTATTAACTAATTATATTATCTATAATCTATACTAATATTATAAAGAGGTAAAGTTTGTGAGGTTGTAGGGGGTAATATCTGGGGAGTCGGAGAAAAATGGTCGAACGAAAACGTTTCTTACGAACGCTGCCTTAATTATGAGATATATATGATTGAGTTATAGAGAAAAGTTGTAGCTTGATAATGCCTATTACCGCCCATCGAAGTGGGCACGGGTTGGCTAGTAATATAATAAATTTATAAACAATTTCCAATACTGAATAAAAATACGAGTCGGTTAGTGGGCTCTCTTTTTAAATTATATCTTTATATTGATTATTCAGCAGAGTAAAGCAGTAAAGAGTAGCAAAGACGTGACGTAGGGAAATTTGTTTTTGAAGTGAAAACATCTTTAGCAGCGTGAAACGTTTTTTAGTAGGGTCTTAGTAGATAGTCATAATGAATCATTAATTAATAAACTGTATTTAATTATTGTTCCGAGTGCCAATATAAATAATTCAGACTATAATTTATTTACAAATAAAAAAAACACAGTTATTTCATTATTTTGAGTTTTCACTTCTGTCGGCAGTCCTTATGACTTCTCGACATTTTTTTTTGTCATCTATGTCCAAGAAATGACACCAATTTGCAAAACATTACTGAAATTTCCGTCAACTTTTTAAGGTTAAAAAAAATGTAACATTTAAATATCAAACGCAATCGAAAAATCCTTCGTCACTCTTTAAGTAATATCATTACATAGTATAAAACAAAGTCCCCTACCGCGTCTGTCTGTCTGTTCGCGATAAACTCAAAAACTACTGAACGGATTTTTATGCGGTGGATAAAGTGATTCGTGACGAAGGTTTTAGTATATAATATGTCAAGGACTTTTTTTTATAATCAGGATGGGACTACGTCTGCCGAGCCCGCTAGTTATAACAAAAAAGTAATGCGAATTTCAGCCTAATCGGTTCAATAAATTTTGAGATATCGTGTACTCCAATTTAAAAAAGTAATTTCTATAAAAACGCAGAAAAAGATCGAAGTTAACGCTTTAAAATTAATTATTTTTCTTAATTACCTTCAATTTGAAATTCCTGCTTTTGCGATATCCTCTGTCATTTTTATCAACCCTTCTTAATTTCCTAGCCTCTTTGGTCTCTCTCTTCTTGGCCCTCTTGTTGACTATGCATATTCGCTGAGTATCCAACTTTGTGATACATTTGACCTATTACAAAATGTAACAATTGCGTCCTATATAATGTATTTGTCTATCCATCATTGAACATAATGCAGCAACATATGTGGCAACATCAACAATTTTTGCGCAGCAATAATTCACTTCTGGAACCATTGACTAAACAGCTTCAAGCTTTTGTTGTAATTTTGAATGTATCGTTCTAAGCAGCGTTCTAATAAATCGATATCGGTTAATCTACGTCAATCTCAATCAAGTCAATCAATATTTTCAAAGGAATTAAGTTATTGTCGAAGATAGAACGCAATGCTCCGAACGCTACCTGTGTTTTGGGTCAGCTCCTTGACGCGTTCACTTCTAAATATATAATATTTACTATAACTTAGGTAATTGTTTCAATTTGGGAAAGTTTAAACGTTTAAAATATCCTCAAACGTTATTCAATTATGTACCTGAAAAAAAAGTCGAGGCAGTCGTAAGGACTGTCGATAGAAGTGAAAACTCAAATCAATGGAATAACTGTGTTATTTATAAAAAAAATTAACTAGAGTTTGAATTGTTTAAATTTCATAATTTGTAAATTGAAATCATTACCATTGGCCTGGTTTTCACATCTATTTGCACTTGGAGCAATAATTATATACAGTGTGTTATTTATTTAAACGTATGATAGGCTGCACAAGCGCAATACAAAATATCTATTAGATGTACACAGGCTGCTATGCGTCTTTAATTCGACGCAAGTCGCGCAAGTGCCATACGGCTGGTCAAGCAAGCGCCATACGGCTGGTCAAGCTTACTAGTATGTCATGATGCGTAATTATAAATTTATCTCCTGCCAAAAATACCGTTCAACGCGCCTAAAGATGTTTTCACTTCAAAAAATATAGTACATATGTATGTATATATATATATGTATTTATTTTATTATAGTATTGTATACATGTATATATTTATTTATCCATTTTCTTCTGTTTTGTTTATATAGGCACTACCTACAAAAGTTTTTGCTTAACATCAATACCGCTGGTTAGCTGGAAGAAAATGCCTCATGGCATTAAGCTCGCCAGTGTACAAATCAAAAGTGCAATAAAGAATTCATTGATTCATTCATTCAAAAAACTATTATTTGAAAGTTTTATGGTAGTGTAATCATCTATCAACTTTCTACAATAAGTCTTATAAGACTTGGAAAATCTGTTTCTGCGTAAATATGATAAATTAAAGAAGCGGTGTTTAGTATCGCGCGCACCCTACCCTACCCTACCTACTACTACTACTAGTACTATCTACTACACACCCTACCTACTCACACGTTTCATTTCGCTATATTTTTTTTCTAAATTCCATACTATGTCGCGGGTATCACTTAATAAACAAAAATGACGCCAATGAAGAGCCAGCATAAGGTAAACCAATAAAATTAATCTAATTTCTATGGTATAGAGGATTTTTCGTTATAGCGAACGACGTAAACAAAAGTCTACAGTGTATTCGTAGCCTGTTCTTTCTATAACCAATATCTGTAAATGTTATTGAATGACAATTTGATCGATAACCGAATACAATGTCGGTGAACGGTATTAATTATTATGGTAGCATCACAAAGCAAAAATAATGGTGGCTCAATTCAAATTTAGCCACATTGTAAGATCGCCTCTTTGTACACAATCCGGTGTTCATAACAGCTTACCGATTAATCGTTTATAAAATGTTTTGCCATAAATAATTGGAAGCAAAATCACAACATTTTCAGTTTATTTAATACTTCCTCTTTTTTCTTTATTTTTGGCTGCCAATTTTCTAGTATATCACTGCCATTGTTGAGTAGGTAATGCTACTACAAGTCTCTTGCGATCATTTCATTGAACCAACAAGATGGTGGCCGTCTTGTTAGAACTTTCCGGGGATTTATTGTGGCAAGTCAGAATCCATGATACGCGGTGTTATTTCCTATATATTTCACTTTTGCACAATAGCGAAACTATATTGCGTAAAACATCACCAATATTATAAAATACTAGCATACCGTCCCGGCTTCGCGCGGGTGAACAATTGTTTTAGACATTTGGGTTAAAGATATGTGAATTGGCTAAAACTGATCATAGTCTTGAATATTTTGTACCCAGGATCCAACCCAGAATCGAAAATCTTACAGAAAGAAATGTCTTCTATTCGAGGGTAGATGATTGTGCTAACCTAAAAAATGATAAGATAAAAAAACTACCCGGTGAATTCATCTGTTTTAGTGCGTGATAGCTTAGCGGGAACTACTCTTTACTGTATCTGCCAAATTAAGTCACATATAAGCTAAACACTGGTGAAAGACGCCATAATAAACACGCCATTTTTCAAAAAATGAGCGGATTATCTGTGATTATTTGCCAAAACGGCTTTTTATTGGTTCTGGTGGTTCTTCAATATTAGGAAGAAGTACTTTTCCAAATGCGCAGCACATACCATTTGCTTCATCACTCCATTTCTTAGCATAACATTTAGTACAAAGCTTATTAATTGCACCAGTTTGGATGTTGTTCTGATGAACATAATCAATTTGTGGATTGTAACTAAATGCCGACCTATTTATATGAGCTAAAATTCTATTGCGCGAATAAGCCGCGCGGTTACCTACGCTGTAGATATATGTGCGCCCCTATCCCGTGACTCCTTCTTCGTCGCATAGCCCGCACGCACACATCACACCCCAACAACGACGCGAACGGCATATTTTGTTTAGATTGACAATTTTAAACTCATAATATCTTTTGAATGCAATGGCCGATTTTAATAATTCAAAAATTTATCTACAGGTACTGAAATAGTCTTAAATTTATTTGGATAAGGATTAATATAAAGACATGAATAACATGGTATTTTAGGCATGGTATGGTTTTTGTTAAGATTTCTTTCAAAAATGTAGTTATAGTGACATAATCACAATTGCTGGACATACGGTACCGGAGGATGGAGGTTTTTTATAGGTATTAATATGTTCTTTAATATTGTAGAACATATTTTTGTTCTATCATTCATAGTTTCCGCATCGCATTTTATGGCAATATTTTTCATACCTTGGATTACATTATTGAAGTTTTAGACACTGTCAACACCGGAGGAGTCGCAAGTGCGTTGCCGGCTATTTTTTTTGTTAACATTAAAGCTAATCAACAGCTACTAAACAAAAAAGAAATTCAGTTTGACATTCAATGACAATCATTGACAATTAGAGAAGAAAAGGGTACTGCTATGGTATGTTATACGTTGGTAACTTGGTAATACAATGACAATTGGCTGAACGGTTAACCAGGCGGCACGGCACTCTGATTTTCCGGCTGACGTAGGTCATGGATGTTTCGTGAGCAACCTGTGTCGCATAGGCCGTGAACAGACAGCAAGGTGCCATTATTGTGACTGCACAAGGGACACTGCGCAGCATACTCTCGGAAAATATCCCGTCTGGGACACACCACACCGCGTGCTCATCGCGGTGATTGGCCCAGAAGACTTCGCGTCGACTGTCGTGCAAAAGACGCTTGCTTCATACTGCAAGGAAATTATACTAGCGAAGGAGGCGGCGAAGAGGGGTCTTGAGCAGAGGTCGCAGCTTCCCTTCCACGGTCGACAAATCGGACGGCGGCGTCTGAGAGATGACAATCTTCGGCCGCCATAGGTAGGGCCTGAGAGCGATGGTCGCGTGTACGTCCGTCGCCCTGGCAGCAATGCACAGGCCTCTGAAGTTTGAGATGCACTCATGTTCAGTGCGACTCCCATCGATTCATCAGAGGGTGTCACCATTTTCGACCACTCAGATCGCAAGACGGAGATTTCTAATGAGGGGCCAATACCTGCCGGGTCGAGGGGGATAAAATGCAGTACTTCCTCTATGGCGAAAAGGTGTGTGAAGAACACCACGTGGTTTTAGTCAATAAGAATCCAACATACCCATTTCCGCTGCCTGACGTTGAGATGGCCTTCTTATGTAAGATTTTCCTCATGTAAGGAAATAAAAAAACAAAAAATGCTATAACAATAGATAGCGTTTGTGTAAAAGCAGATTACTTTCCCAAAACACGATGCACTTCTGAGCGAACTATTTCGATTGTTGAAACTATTTCCAGAGAGAACAAGTTTTTCAAATAGAGTAAAAGTCTGGAAATAATAGATCATTAAAATAACACTACTACTGAGGTAGCAGCTGAGCATGGCTCACTTCAATTTGGTGTTCGGTAACGAGAGTGCGATCTTCGTGGCAAATATAGGTATTACCTCTACTACGATGACTGCATAATTTTGTACTCATTGTGAAATAAAAGGACATATTTTGGATTGATAATCGACGTAAGTTCAATTTCTTACGACTGAGTCGTAGGTTCGGTGAAGGAAGACATCGTGACGTAATCATAGTATGGTGGTAGGACTATTTATAAGTCCGCCTGGCTAGCTACCCTAACCTACGCTTAAGTAGAATGTTTATCCCCACGCATTTCTTCGTGTGTTCCGCTAGTTGCACTGAGAGCCAGTTCCATCTAGGTTTAGCGTATTTACTAACTTGGACCACATCGCCATTTATAATTAGATTAGCCGACCCGTGCTCACTTCGTTGGGCGGTAATAGGCATTATCAAGCTACAACTTTTCTCTAGAACTCAATCATATATATCTCATAATTAAGGCAGCGTTCGTAAGAAACGTTTTCGTTCGACCATTTTTCTCCGACTCCCCAGATATTACCCCCTACAATCTCACAAACTTTACCTCTTTATAATATTAGTATAGATTATAGATAATATAATTAGTTAATAGCTTCTGCCCGCGACTTTGCACGCGTGGAATAGTTATTTTGGGTCTTAACGCAGCGGAAACTCTCAAAAGGAAAAAATACCCCGATTTTAAAACATTTCTCATTGTTGCTCCGCTCCTATTGGTCTTAGCGTGATGATATATAGCTTATGACACTTACAAATAACGTGGCTTTCTATTGGTAAAAGAATTTTCAAAATCGGTTTAGTAGTTCCTGAGATTACCCCCTACAATGTCACAAACTCACAAACTTTACTTCTTTATAATATTAGTATATAGATTATAGCCCCTGCCCGCGACTTCGTCCGCGTAGTAATAGTTACTACTCTGGGCTAACGCTGACACACAGCAGAAGCTCTCAAAAAGAAAAAAACATCTCGATTTTGAAACATTTTTCATCTGTGCTCCGCTCCTATTGGTCTTAGCGTGATGATATATAGCCTATAACCATTCTAGATGAATGAGCTATATAACACTGAAAGAATTATTCAAATCGGACCAGTAGTTCTTGAGATTACCCCTTACAACGCCACAACGTCACAACGTCACAAACTCACAAACCCACAAACTCACAACGTCACAAACTTTACCTCTTTATAATATTAGTATAGATGAAATTGTGGTCAAAGGCTAAAACCTATTCGGTGTTATTACAAAAAAGTTAAATAATTGCTTTAAAAAGGTTTCCAATTAAATGCACCGCACTCGCCCGAGGCAAGTTCGCGTTATCCTTTTTCCCAAGTCTAACCTAACGTAACCAAAGCGAGACAAACGAGCAAGATGGCGAACATTCAGCGATCGCGGTGCATTTAATTCGAAACCTTTTTAAAGCCAGTATTCAATACGTGTTGAACTTTTTTGTAATAACACCGATTAAATTTAAAAGTGATAAAAGACTCTATTTAACCCATATATAAGCATTTTACCCACTTTAATTTACCTTTGAAATTTCACAATTACTGCTTGGCTGCTGTCGAAAAGCCATTAAGAATTAAAGAGTTCTTAAAAAACGGTGTAGTCATTTGGGAGACACAATTTTAAAAGAACTGATAATTATAATATCAGGCAAACATGGTTTTTTAATTTTAACCCGCGGATGAATCCCGCGACTTTGTTCGCGAGAAAGCCGTTTTGGTATTAATCGTGTGCTATCTTTAATTTTTTTAAATGATATTCTGTTCCAACTGCTTAAGCCGTATCACGTATTAAAATTACCTCTATTAGATTTTATCATTAATGGTTAGGCTCTATAGAGAAGCGAAATGAATGATCCAGAAAACACTTCTTCCTGTCAGTAAAAGGCTATTCAATATTTATACGAATGGGTGTGTATAATAAGCTTTATTTATAACAATTTAAAGATTATACTGTATAATTAAAAATCTAAGTAAATTTCAATGGTACTGGTGTTAAAGTGAGTTAGGTAGTAAAGTTATAACAAGACCGGCCTTCCCAAAAGAATCACAAATATTGAAAGTCGAAACAATTGAACTTTATGCTCCCATCGAATTTCCGATTTTTCGTTTTGAGACCTTTGTAAGAGATAATTGTGATGTATAGAAGTGATTATTGATAGAAATTTTCTTGAGATTATGGGTTCCTATCTGCAAGACTATTTTCAAAGGAAACATGCGATCATGTTGCGAATAGTTGTTATATTTAAATAATTGTAAAACTGTGAAGAAATCATTAGTAAAAAATACAAGATAACAAAAATAATAATACGTCTTTAAAATAATATCAATTTCATAAATATTATAAAACAAACTCGCTTTTTGCATCTGTTTATGTGTTCCCTTAGTTCTTTTAAATTACACGACGGATACGGTTTTCGTTATTATTTAGAACTAGCTGACCCGTACCCACTTCGTTGGGCGGTAATAGGCATTATCAAGCTACAACTTTTTTCTATAACTCAATCATATATCTCTCATCGTTAAGGCAGCGTTCGAAAGAAACGTTTTCGTTCGACCATTTTTTCTCCGACTCGCCACATATTACCCCCTACAAGCTCACAAACTTTACGTCTTTATAATATAATAATAATATAATTAATTAATAGCTTATGCCCACGACTTCGTATGCGTGGAATAGTTATTTTGGGCTAACACGCAGCGGAAGCTCTCAAAAGAAAAAAGCCCCAATTTTAAAACATTCTTCATTGTTACTCCGCTCCTATTCCTCTTAGCGTGATGATATATAGCCTATGACACTCACAAATGACGTGGCTTTATATTGGTAAAAGAATTTTCAAAGTCGGTTCAGTAGTTCCCGAGATTACCCCCTACATCGTCACAACGTCACAAACTCACAAACTTTACCTCTTTATAATATTAGTATAGAACTATAGATAAAGATAAAAAAGTGTGTGTGTATTTATGTACACGCGTTAGAAGTTATACTTCTTTGGCGTAACAAGATAAAAATATTGTCTAAAATTGTATCTTTCGCCTTATTCTACGTTTGTAGAAAAAACGACACTAACAACAGAAAAAAGGTAGTCAAAACTCGGTATACTCGAAGGAGCTTTTTAAAAAGCACAATTTATTAATTTTGTCCAATACAAAGGAGAGTTGTTACAAGACTGCACTTAAAAACTAAATACATTATTTCATCGACTGTTTATGCAGACCGGACGACCACCCAGTTATGCTGACGTAGTAATCTCTTATCTTAGTTTAGACGCGTATGGTTATGGTTTCCTGCCTTATACCGGGCTGCATAACTAGGTATTCAATACATTAAATGTTTTAATACACAGAAATACAAACAACAAATACAAAGAAACAAAATATTGACTATAGCTAACTTCAGGGTGTCGGTTTTCGTAACGGTGTGCTCGTGCATCGTAAAAATTTACTCTCATCATTTTTCCCTAACGCGCCAAAAGAAGTATAACTTCATAAATTTCTAGATCGTATAAGCGTATAATACATGTATGTTATTTTTACATAAAACAGAGAAAATTCGATGTATATAATGAGATAAGAAGGAGTTTTCGGGCACTTACATGATAACCCACATCAAAATCAGGAAATTCTTTTTTTTTTCTTTTTTTTTTTATTGTAGCACGGCAAAGTCACTGCACTGTGCCTGATAGTAAGCACAGTACAATCCAAAACAACGGCGACCACCGAGAGATACGCCCTCCTCCGGCGGTCGTCGTTGTCATGCCGGCCTGCGTAAATGTCTCTTCACGTAACGCTTGAAGGACCCCATGTTATAGGAAGGAGGGAACACACTAGCCGGGAGATTGTTCCACAGCTTCACGGTACGGGAAATATAAGATGTAGCGAACTTTTTAGTTCGTGCCTAGATAGGAGTTACCGTAAAACTGTGGCTCCGAAGACCAGCGCGCGTGGTTCGGTTGTGAAAAGGAGAGGAAGGGATTAATTTGAATAACCCTTCAGAAGACTCGCCATGATACCGACGGTAGAACAGGCTCAGTGAGGCAATGTCTCTGCGCAACTGAACTGTCTTTATTCGATTTAAGCCCTGAGAAGCCATTTATGAACGTCAAGACTACCATCGGTTCAGAAAACAACCCGGTCATCGAGAAGAACCGGCAAGAAACTCGATCTAGATATCGTTTCATTATACATAACATAGCACAATATATTTTTATAGACATGTTACATTCGTTTTTGGTGGAACGTAACGCTGGCTAAGTCTTATGAGATATACAATAATAATACAGAATTATACACCTGAAAAACTCGTTCCGAAAAGTCACAGATAGTATATGTCTACCTCTTTAGGATAGCCCATAGTAATCATTTTTGTCTTACTCATTTTAAGGTAAGAGATGGTAGGATACTCGGACTTACTGAATCATCGCCTGTTTTGATTCCTTTTCTTGAATTTAATCTCACAGTTTAGGTGCACTTTTTCAATAATTTTAAGGAATCACTTGCGCAGCTACGCGAACATTATTTTAAAGCGTGGTAGGGTTTTTTTAGCAGGATCGTGCTTCGTTGTGCGTCACTCGTTTGGTTATACGCAGGTATTTTAAAATGGAGGGAAAGGATTAAGATTGTCCAATGGTAAGGTAAATACTTCTGTTACATTGCGTATTTAATGTAGATCAAAACTGCCCTTTATATCATATCATTTCAAGGACTATCTTAGAAGATATTACAGTTTTAAAATTTCATGAAAGATTTTTTTTTCTGGAGATTCTCACGCAGCTTGATGATTTGGATTCTATACTATTCTTAACCGATTTTGACGAAATTTGTATGATAAAAGATTATATTTTCTTAGAAAATCGTTAATAATTATTCATAAAACTACTAGAAATTATAAAATTATGACGCAAAATAATGTCTAATTACACGGTATTTCTAAATGTTGCATACACGGAGTAAGAGGTACAGAAAAGAGCATAGTTTCTTTCCTGTACAAAATATTTACTTTTCTTAAGGGATAAGACAAATCTACATTAAAGAGAGCGAAACTGCGAGCAAAAAGGCCGGTAACGCACTTGCGACTCCCCTGATGTTGCTAGTGTATATGGACGGTGGTGATCACTTAACATCAGGTGATCCACCTGTTCGTTTACCTCCTATGATATAAAAAAAACTAGCAATATTATAAATATAGATGTGGGATTGTTTTTTATGCTTTAACAATGGAATCGATAATTATGTAATTTTGCCTACACGTTGTTAGAGATACAGAGAAGGACATATGGTACTTAAAAAAAAATATTATTCCCCAAAGATAGATAAAATCTAACGCGAGCGAAGCCGCAGGTAATTGCTGCTATTTGTTAGCTATTTATTCCAATACGAACTCTGAAATTTTCAAATATTATAGCTGAATTTGCATTCAATGTGTGAATGTAAAATGAACAATTTGATCAATTATTAAAGGTCGTATATCGTCTGCCATTTTCCAATACGATGTAACTCTGCGTTTAGCCATAATCGTTTAGTTTTATAGTCTACAACCAATACATTTAAAGATGTCGATCTACCTTGTAGTCCGGTGAAGCTGTAAAGACCTTGCCAGGTCAATAACATAGTCAGTTCGAGAAAAAATTAATGTCGATCTACCAGCAACAGTTTTTTTCTCTTTCATCAAAACATCTTTCAATATTTTTAATTTATTTTTCTGTAATCATTACATATTATAAAACAAAGTCTACCACGTCTGTCTGTCTGTCTGTTCGCGATAGACTCAAAAACTACTGAATGGATTTTCATTTAATTTTCACGAATAGATAAGTAGTTCATCAGGTAGATTCAGGTATATAATTAATCAAGGTTTTTTTTTATTATCAGGGCGGGATAGCTAGTATAAAATAATTTTAATTTTAATTCACATCTTGAAAATGTATCTTTAATAGTAAAAACACAGTAATAAACGTTCTTGTCATCACGTCAACAGAAAAACCAATCGTAGTGTATGACGTCATAGCTTCCGAAATATTGTGTTTTGACGTTTACTCTTTGGCATGTTTTGTTTAGAGAAGTGTGACATCAATCAACTCTTCTGAAAGACGTGTGTTTTAGCGGGATTGTTTAAACAAAATATAAATTAATACATATTTTAAAATTATGCGATTTTTTTGTAGGGATAAATAATACTGGTAGTGACAAAATGTGACATATGCTAAGGATGTTGTGATTTATGTGTGTTAATATAAATAAAATTGAAGAGTATTTTGTCCATCCATTTTCTGCCTCCTACTTCGACCCTGTGGAATGGACTCCCGGTGGCGGTGTTTAAAAACAATTACGACTTACAAGCCTTCAAGAAACGAGCGTACACTTCTTTAAAAGGCCGGCAATGCACTTGCGAGTCCCCTGGTGTTGTTAGTGTCTATGGACGGCGGTGATCACTTACCAACAGGTGACCCACCTGTTCGTTTCCCCTCTATAAAAAAACCACGTTAATCTCAATACCAACACGGATTTTGACAATGTTTTTAAAGGCGGATAAAAGATTTTTCAAAGTGTTATCAAAGTTACATTTCATTACACTGTTCCAAAGAACTAAGCAGCAATGACAAAATTAGACAGACTTTATTATAAAAATTTAATTTACAAAGATTATAGAAGTAAACTAGTAAGGACATCATTACATAGTATAAAACAAAGTCCCCTACCGCGTCTGTCTGTCGTCTGTTCGCGATAAACTCAAAAATTACTGAACGGATCTTTATGCGGTTTTCACCAATGGATAAAGTGATTCACGAGGAACGTTTTGGTATATAATTTGTCCAGGATTTTTTTATAATAAGGGCGGGACAACGTCTGCCGGGCCCGCTAGTAATTTAATAAAATACGTAGTGCCTATAAAATAATCATACTTCTTTCACGCGAAAGAAGTCACAGACACAAGTTAGGTTTAAAATAAACATAACAGCAACTCTTACTTTTTAACAAGCAGGTAATATATTTATGAATCCAATAGATCCGTATCAGTTTATTCCACGAACGTGAGTTGAAGCGTAGTAGATATTCATGCTTTATCTCGTTTGAACTTCCCCATTTAAATGTTCAAAAGTAGATAGGACTTGTCTTTTCGCCTTGTATAGTATATTTAGAGAACTGATACATTATTTCTTGGAAAACATTTTTAATATTTTTGTTGTTCCCGTGAATCAAAGAGTTTTTGAGCTTGTTAACTTTTTTATCAATAGAATTTTTATACACATATATAAATATTAAATATACTAGCTGTAATCCACGGTTTCATCCCTATCAGTTTTTAAAATATTGAATTTCTGCCAACGCTGTTAGATAAGCAAATAAATTATATAGGAAACACAACTGTCGCGTAGGAAGCTGACAATTCGACTTTGCTGTGCTGCATGCTACGTCGCATAGGCATTCACAGTTCGCTCCTCCTCAATAGGAAACTAAACTGACTTTCCGTAAGTGTACTAATATAATAAATGTAAGTAAATTGTATTTTTTTCAACATACCTGGAAGAGCTGTAATTGTAAAAAAAAATTACAGGAGCGTAAGAGTTCTAGAAATTAATTTCAAAATAACATGTAAACTGCAAACAAAATCAAAGATATGCCGCAAACTGAGTATACTATTTTGTTATTATTTGATCCGGTATTTTTAGAAAAAACTAGCTTCTGCCCGCGACTTCGTCCGTGTGGAATAGTTACTTTGTAAAACGTAGCGGAAGCTCTCAAAAGAAAAAAAATCCCGATTTTGAAACATTATTCATGTTCCGCTCCTATTGATCTTAGCGTGATGATATATAAGGTCTTCAGTTTATAATATTAGTATAGATATAGAAGTATAGGTTACAATGAGCGATACTTCCTTATTCTTCGGAACGGATTTAGTTTTGTTAACGCTTTTATTCATATTCTAATCCAGGTAACTAATGCTTAGTTGTAATTAAGAGTTGTTTAATTTTGATGGTAATACTATCGCTTGTAAGAGCAGTAACACGAAAAGTGTTAATTTAGTTAGTAATATTTGACTAAGTATGTTTTTTTTTTTTATTGTAGCTCGGCCAAGTGACTGTACTGTGCCTGATGGTAAGCACAGTACAATCCAAAAACAATGGCGACCACCGAAAGACATACTATCCATCGCCGGTCGCCGCTGTCATGCCGGCCTGAAAGCGACCCAGTCAGGGACAGCCCTCCCCCCCGGTTGCTGGATATACACCGGCTGATCCCGGAACGCGACACGCCCAAACGTGCCACTATGGCGGGTGTTCCACCTGGTGTACGGTGGTCGCGATCCAGTCGGGTACAGACACCCTACCACCCCCGTTTAAGAATATACATACGTTTTAAAGTAAGCATTATGTGTTTAGATCACTTCAGTTTTACATAAAATTAGTTTTGATAAATTGTTGCGTATATTTTATTCTATAAGTCCTACATCTTTTAAGGTAGGTGGTAGAGCCACTATTACTGGCTCCAGCATGAATGGGTCGGCTTGCCCGGGGTATTACCACCAGACACACAAAAAAACCGACGTGAAGTAACAGTGCTTGCATTATTACGTTTCGTTCAGTCAATGAGAGTGTCGGAGACCCACCTCCCCTTCCCCTTCCCTTTCCCCTCCCCTTCCCTTATCCCTCCTCTCCCCCTTCCCTCCGAACACAAGCTGGCAACGCACTTGTGACTCCCCTGGTGTTGCTAGTGTCTATGGACGGCTGTGATCACTTAACATCAGGAGACACGTCTGTGCGTTTGCCTCCTATAATATAAAAAAAAGATATATTTTCGAAAATTTGTTATAATATATAGATACGTATTCCTAATGCTGGCAATGTCTTAATTCAAAAAACGGTGCAGTATACAAAAAACTATCAAAAATCATTGTCCAAAAAATATTGATCATTAAAAACAAAAAATAGAGTTATCAACAACAAAATGACAGATCATAAGAGAAATATGATACGTTCCACGAGCGAAAGCTTGTTTCTACATTACGGTCCGAGCAACTCGTGCGTGGTATTCCCTGAGTTTCTATTCGCTGAATTCACGGTTCGTTTATATCATACCGAATTTTCCATATAGAAGTTTATGAATAATTCAAAAGCAACGTTCAACCTTTTTTATATTGTGAAGTATTAACAATGGTGTGGTCGCCATAGTCAAGTGAAATACATGCGAATGAATATTTTTATGTAAAGGTCTCTTGGCTAAGCAAAATGAACCGATTTAATAAAAATTTCATCGTGTTCGATGATTTGAGATTTAACAGTATAATAGATTTTCTCTCTTAATAGATTCATTGGGTTTGTTAGCGAGCGCAGAAAGCGCTCAGCATATATGGCTATTAGCAGAAAGGTTCTTAAGTCATCAAACCTCGGCGGCTTGAATTATTATCGGGCATACAATTTCACGACCTAATTATTATATACCCACAAATCAAAATATGTGTACAAGCATCTATTATTTTCTTTAATTGATAACAAAAAAATTTTAACCACCTAAATAGGGGCCATTCACAAAATATACGTAAGAATTATGGCCTTCCAAACGTATTGTTGATTTCTAATTTTCACATTTTCCGAGAAGGTAGTATAATGTGACTCATTATTACCGTGCATATAATTTCACGACTTAACTAAATGTTTAAAAGTTTAAAATCTAGTTTTCACATTTTCCAAGATGATGGGAGAATGTAACTTTCAGAACCAAATTTAGTTCTATTCGCCTACTGTGTGGGTGTGCAAGTATGATGCCATGGCGTGTGGTGTTTCGTGTATTGTAAATCGTGAGGTAGTGAAATGTCACTGTGGTCCGTAAGCAGCGTACTCGAAAATTCTTTTCCAGGCATTCAATCTATAAATAAATATACATATGTATATTGAAACATAGCTTAGCAAGTAGTTGGTACGTGATTTATTTGAATATTATTCATCTTTTGTGGTTTTTTCACTTACTCGCCTTTTTCTCTCATATTTAAGACAATGCTTTGATCGCGCCGTCGTTTGTGATAATGTAGATTTTGAAAATAATATATAGCCCATATTACTCGTTGATAATGTAGCTTTCTATAGGTGAAACAATTTTTAAAATCATTTCAATAAACAAAAAATTTAATCTTTTATATTTAGAAATAGAATAAATAATAAATATAGATGACGAATCGTGCAAATTAATAGAAAAGGTATCATGTAATCGATACTAATATGTACTTAGTTTTATAACAAATCAAAACGTATGAAGTAAAACTTAAATAGAACACTTATATGCTACTAACATAAAAAAGTTACCGCACCGAAAAAAGGTAAACTACATATCGACGGGAGAAAGCGGAAATGTCGTAACTTGCATTTTGGGCTAACTAGGGTAAAATATGCATTCTTTAAAATAAATTAGATAGTACTTTGTTTATGTGTCACAGGGACTTGGAATTGCTTGCAATTGAAAGTATATACCAATTTTCAACTTTCTATCTGTATAAATATAAAATGAGAAAATAAATAAAAAATATAAATATATAATTGAACATTTTTTTGGCTCTGGTGTAAATTTGGGTTTTTCCAGTTACGACAATTCTGCTTTTGTCCGTCGATATACAACAATATTTAGATTCCTCAGTATATATAAATGTAATTGTAGTAGGTACAAGTTGTTTGTTGCAATTAACTTCCGAAGCTATTGAACCCACTTTGACGTGACTAGATGGAAAACTATTCTCACTATTGCCTGGGTTACATGTCATTACGGCTTGCTTTAGAGGCTTAGCAGTAATAATAAAAATGAAACAAGATTACATAAAACTGCATTTATAAGAGTTAAGTAGTAAAATAAAATTGCAAAAAAAAAGTCAGGTCACAATTAATTAAGATAAAACAAGTAGCCAAAGCATTGTCATGAAGAAGTTGAGGGCAAAAGTCTCAAAATAAAACAATCAAGGGTCATACATTTTCTTCAAATATGTGTAATAAACTTTTACGAGGCGAAAACTCGTCTAGAGTAAAGATCAATAACAAAAGAGTACCACTAAAGTTTATACGTCTCGGTATTAGAAACAAACTGGTTATCGCAATGCTTTGTTATGCAAGTGACTAATAAAATCATCTAAATATATTAAGTCTATTTACTTATCTAGTCTTCTCTTGTATTTAAATCGCATCGTCATAGAATAACTTTCGATAGAGTGAACCGATTTTAATGAAGCCATAACTAAATGTTACTCCAGGACATATTAAATACTTTATGATTTTCTTGGTGAGGTTTTATCGTGAACGCAGTACTTTAGCAGTGTTGCGTGTTCAAACAAACAGACAGACAGACATTTCTAAAAATAATTGAAATGTATTTTATTACTTATTCCAAGACATCTGCAACACTTTTTTTTCACAAAGATCTAAAAAATACAGACACGTTAGATTTATATTTTTATTATATGCATAGACGACATAGATACCCTGTCAAGTATATAAAAGTTTCTATTACAGACGTCTGCATTTGATGATGAGTATTGTTAAACCGAGGAGCAGCCGTAATTCAAAGTAACAAGCTTTTGTATCCAAGACTTGTCAGTTCCACAACTCAAGTGCTCCTTAGGGAATTCAGTTGAAAATTGTTTTAGCCTGGAGCGTGAAACTTGGCGGATGACATTTTATGCAATTACACTGGACTTGATTTAGCTTACTATATAAGAAACATCTTGCAAATTGTTTTAATTATTTAATACGTCAAGTTATTGCAAGACATTGAATCATTTTAATATAATGTATGTCGGTGCAAATGCCCGTTCAAAAAGTATTCGTACTGACATTAATATTACGCTTTACGCTCTAATACGAAGCAAGCAATAGTGCAAAATAGTGCAAGGATTTTCTTTCTTTTCCGTTATTCGAACTAAATTGGTGGTGGAACAGTCAGATTCAAAATACATGTAAACGTTGGTGAGTCATACAGGTACAGTTGTTATTCTCAGTGTAGTATATAGGCGAAACCCCAAGACGAGGTGTGCCGTACACCCTTGAGCTTTGCTTGAGACTTTCAAAATAAAATCGGCTGAGTATCTTAAACGCTCGCTTTAGTAGTCCAGTGAAGCTGTAAAGGTCTGACAGATCAATAGCGTAGTCAGTTTTCAAAAAGAAGCGGGGTTTATTTTCGCGCTGATCGTTGGACCGTTCACATCTCTACTTATATTTGTAACTACACACAGTAGCGGATTACTGTATCGGCTACTAAAGATGACGACGCAATACTTTTATAATTGTCATCTCAACGTCACCCCGACATGTACATTTCGGTATTTTTTTTTATGTCAAAAGCAGGCAAACGAACAAGTGGGTCATCTGATGTTAAGTGATCACCACCGTCCATAGACACTAGCAACACCAGGGGAGTCGCAAGTGCGTTGCCAGCCTGTGTATGGGGGAGGGTTAAGGAAAGGAGAAAGGGGGGAAGGAGGTGGGCCTCCAGCGCTCTCACTGACCGAACGAAACGCAACAATGCAAGCACTGTTACTTCACGTCGGTGTTCTGTGAGAGGGTGGTACTACCCCGGACGAGCCAACCCATTTATGCTAAAACTAGTAATAGCTACAGCGTGGCTCTACCACCGTCTAATACTATGACTCTAGTCACTGGTGCCAATCTGCCAAACATTACACCAGGTATGAAGGTCAGTCTAATATCATGTGTCATCTATGTTCTCAAATTACGTCTACTATTCCAAATTTGAAACAATAATATCAAGGATATTCAAAATATAATCCAATACAATTTATACAAATGAAACATAAGTGTGTTTATATAAGGCAATTGTTTACGTTCAACGTTAATTGTATTACAGATATACTGCGTCTAGTAAACAATAAACAGAGACTCGAACAAAGCAAATACATTGTGATAACGGTCTCGAACTACCGATTAAGCCGATCTAGTAATGGATAAGTTCTGTTTGTTCGAGATTGTTTTGAACTTTGTTTTCCTTTAAGTTCAATTATCCACGGCATGTCATCGAAATTATTACGGTCTTGCTCCATGTGTACAGTGGTATAGTAATTAGATATATATATATATGTTAAACAGTATTTCATTTTTTTTAAATCTAAATCATGTTGTTATAAATTATGAAGAAATGGTATTGGAAATTTTGTATAAATAATATTATCAAAACAACAAAATAAATGTTAAACGTCGCTTCTTGCATCTAGGTGTGTTTTTTCTTAGTACTTCTAAACTACACAATGGATTTTGATATGAATTTCATTATCATTTAGAGAATTTCTTGCAAAAGTTTTTTGTGTAAAACCTACAATAGCCATCATGTCTTTTACACGTTACTAGAAATAATTGATTATATGCGAGTCTATTTTGATCAATATATTCTCAAACCATATTCAATTAAATACTTTAATTATTTTAGGCTTTAAATATAGATCATAATAGCCCTTTAAAGGCTTATCGAGCATATAATTTGATTTAATATCTTAAAACATATCACACATTTAAAATTACGTGGAACATAAAGAAGTTTTTTGTGTCAATGCTCTTCCCTAGCTTTTATAACTATGATGAACTGTGACTTTTAAAGCGCCAAAAAATCGATCTAAATTATTTAAACAGTCATAACGTCACATTCATTACAACCTTGCGAACCAATGCCGAATCAGGAGCTCTTTGAGGATAGGTAAAAATTAACACGTTTACTGTGGATTACCTACATTAGTAAACAGAGGAGACATTGGTAATGGCAATAGCAGAAACATGTTTGTAAAATGTTTATATTGCCTAGTTTAGAAGAACTAAGAGACCAACAGACGGATTCCGTAAGCGACTTCGCTCTATGTTCTCCGCATGCTTGTTTGCCATCATCGTAGTGCAAAAAAATACTATTTATTGATAAGAGAAACAGTTCTGTAATCGTATATTTTTGAAAATTGCATTGTTTAAAACAATATCCCTATATCTGACACTAACTCTAATTACAGCAACTCTTGTTGGTTGTTAATTTGAACAGTAATATGTCTGTTTGACTGCCTATCTGCCTGTGTGTCTTACATGCTTGTCTATCTATTTGTCTGCCTATATATCTTCCTATCTACGTAACGGAGTCTTTGAATGTGATTGTCATTCAGTTCATAACGTCACATTAAATTGAAATTTACCATACTTATTGAGCGATGACACCGATAATAATACAGTAGCGTAAGCGACAGCGACAGCTTGATAAGTTAATCGTTATTTTAAAATTATTTGATTTTTTTTATTTATAAAATAGTGAAGTTTACATCAGTACAGAAAATAACAATTTATATTTAAAAATTGCTTTTTGCTTTGCTTTGGTTACTTATAAAAGCGTTTTTATTGTATATTATTTATTTTCTCGAACTGACTAACGCTGTTGGCCGGACGTGCCACTTTCGCTTCACCGGGATCATAAGCGAGAGCTTAAACTCAGGCGAAATACAACTAACTCAAGGGTGCCAAGATCCCGAACCGGCAATTCGTATCGAACTAATTAACCATGCTAGCTAAACAAACTATAGGTGTATACGTATACATGCGTACCACTCAAAAGCGTATATATATTCGGGATGTAATAATTTTGGCTTTTTTTTTATGTTCAACAGATACGCGCTTGGCCACAATCTCACCTGATGGTAAGTGACGATGAGGCCGACGATGTATCGCGCTTACCCACTAGATGCCTGTTCACTCTACTCTTGAAGGCTCCCAAGTTATAAGATGACGGGAAGACAGACGCCGGGAGCGAATTCCACTCCTTAGCCGTACGTATAATGAATGTGGAAGCAAATCGCTTCGTACGAATTACGGGAATATCAACCACGTAAGGGTGGAAACCCTCACGGCGTCTAGTCGTCCTCTGATGGAATGGGGACGGTGGAATTATCGACTAATTAATCGAAAAAAGAAAAAAACTTCGCAGAATCTATGTACCAAGCATATGTGTGTTTAAAATTTTTACAGTATGGACCGATGATGAGAGCTATATTAAGGGTTAGGCTTGCAAAAACTTTTTCAAATATCGAGCATACAGAAAGTAACAATCTCATTTAATAATAGTATTAAATAAAATGTCAACCAAAATGAACATAAATGAAAAGGCTAATTAGAAACACTTCACAAATTTTGATTATTCTATTTGTTTCAGATATAGCTAAATAAATAAGCAAAGCAAGAGAACAAATAAACATACAAGTCTAGAAACCCAGATAGTCTGATAAAAAGTTGAGACAAGAATGGTACAACAGAGAGAGAGCGTATACAAATTTAAGTCGTTAGCATGCGTGTGCTGAGGATTCGACCTCGGGCTATTCACTACCACCGGCTACGTTTTCATTTTAAAATCACTTACAGTGAGTTCACAGTGAGTAACTGCAACATTATGTTATTGTAGAATACATACTACCTTTACATTGCTCCAAATGTGGACTAAACAATATTATTGTGTCAGGTTTGTGTAAAACTACACTACCCCAATGAATGACTTCTAGGAAATGTTCTACTCTCGTAGGCCAACCAATCCGATCTCGGTCTAATACACCGCGCCCCATCACACGGCCCGCTCGCAATATTATTCCGTACTAGACTAACACCCTTTCTCACCTTCAATTTGTATGGTAATTAATTAGCTTCTAAGCCTCGTACCATGATGTTACAAAATTTATAATCTTCCTTAATAAACTGAATATGCAAAAAAATGTTTTTAAATCTAACAGGTGGCCCCACAGGTTAATTAGTTCAGATGCGTATAAAAGAACAAACTACCCATTGACTTTTATAGAATAAGTACAAAATATTTACATATAAAAAAAAAACACTGTCTTTCTAGTTTATTGGTTTAATAATATAATCGTACAAGCTTATGTTAGTGAAAGTTCCTTAAGTGTGAATTCAAAAGGCGAATAAATCTTTTGGAATATTTTATCTGTTGTTAAATGAATGCAAAATTATTATAATAGTTTGATCACTTTAAAAATAGTAGGGGCTAACGTAACGATAGTTGTTATGAGACAAAACGACGGCTTCAAATAAACATCAGGGCTATACATCTCTTTTGAGATTTGCAAGATTTTTACTCGAAACAATCATAGGCCAGTTATAGTATCTTTGAATATTGTGATGAGCCTTGAACATTCTTCGAATATTGTTATTTGGATTCTGATTATAAGTCAGTCCTTTTGTTGAAAAAAAATTTCGTGTTCAATCTTTAGTTTAAGGTATCATCAACCACCATGCCATAATTCATGCCACACAATAAACAACACAAGCAATTTCAAGTTGTTGAAGTGATAATAATCTACAGGTAATTTCTGTCATACTCGAGGACCATATTTTACTCTTTGCGGTTACAATTTTATGACCTAACACTATCCTATAGAAACAACATCTTATCTATGATCTAGCTAGTCTTCCCTTTACCTTTCCATCTACGTTGTATGCGGTTTATATTCATATGAAACTAGACTTGTTGCATGTTGATATATTCGTAATGTTGGTTAAAAAAACCAAAAGCTAGCAATTTACGCGACATAAGTGATATATTGAAATTTTAAAAGCGTGAATCTTCATTGGTCAAAATGTATTCGGTATAGCAAAGACGGTGAAAGAACCCTTAAGACTGCTACTTGTACGATACAGTAAGTGTGTCATTCTCAATTTACAAACAACATAGACTACACCACTCTTCACATCGACAGACCCACAAAGTATCTTTCAACTTCTTCATGTAAAACATCTCTAGGCGTGGGTAAACATGATTGTTGGCTGCGCACGACGTGGCGACGCAAAACACGAACTTTACACTATTAACAAAATACTCAAAAACATTTGCAACCTTATCCTATATAAATATAAGACTCAAATTGTTTTGTCGACAAGTCGATATACTAGTGTTACGCGGCATGCACCAACGACCTAGCGCCCTTTGATAAATGCCGCCAAACACACCGCTGCTGCGCCTAGTTGAATTTTTGTATTTAACAAAAATGTGTAATTATGTAATAAAATAAATAAACAGTCATTATGTTATGCAACTAATTTGTAATGCCTTTATCTTTTCATTATGCCATAGCTGATTCCTGTCGTAGTATGTTCTTTTAGCCATATAACTTATACAAAACAATTTCGATGTTACACATCTGCCAGGCGTTCCGTGACGGCTCAATCTTTTATAACATTTTTTGTCAAATGAACTAAATACTTAATAGACATATAGACAAATATATATAATGTGTATAATTATTAGCTCGAATCATTTTTTATTATCATTTATAAGTTTTTGTGATGATATGGTTTAAGATGATAACTCGCTAAATCTAGAGAGGACTAACTTTCAAGTGCTGCTGTCAGAATATACTTATAACTACGTGTTTGGCGATAGATTTTCAACTTGAGAGTTGTTAGGCGTTAGAAAAAGCTCCACCATCGTGCTATAAGATCATAACGATGTTTTCCTCAGACTTGAGTATACGTCAATCAACGCGGTGTCTAGAAGCAGACGTACTTGCCGAGAGTCCTGTTGTATTTGTTGTAAAGTTTTACTGAAAAAAAAACGTTTCCTGAATATTTTTAAAAACAATATTTTGCCTGTAAAGGTACGATATGCACTAATAAACGCACGTTGTTCAGAAAAACATAAAGATATATTAAGAAAAAGATATTAAAATTCGCTCTCGAAACCGTTGCTAGCTCTTAGACGAATAGTTACACGCAAGTGACAGTTGACGCGTTGACGCGATATTCATATCTTTTTCATATTTATATTTTTCTTCAATGCAATGGAGTGTGAAAAAGTTTTAACACAAGTTGAAGATAGTTATGATAAAGTAAGTAGTAGAGATGATTAAATTTTATTTTTACGTATTGTGCGTGTGCAGAGTCTATGTGCAATAGGTTAGGTGTCGTAACAGAGAAAAAGAGAGAGAGAGTGTATATAATATACACATACATAAAATTTTCATTTCAATAGCAAACCAATTCAAGGATTACCTATTGATATATTAACTTTTATTAATTTGATTATTCAGATCATTCAGTGTTTAATTTATCATTATTTATTTTATAAATGTATTGTTTAATTTACAATTTAACTCTATCAACTTGATATTTTATAATGTAAACTATGCTGACTGTATAGTAAACATCTACAAAAAAGGGAAAGGAACTTCGTTCCAACCGGGGGTCCACAGACTCCTCAAGCTTTCTTTTTACATTACCGCTAATACATGTAGGTTAGTTTTTATCTTAAGTGAACTCGGTAGATGATGCTTTGAACGACTTATTTTAAAATATTTCTCACATAGAATCTGGGTATATGTTTGTGTGAGTCGCTTGATAGTTTGGATTCAGAATTGGAAACCGTAGGTGTGGCTGCAATCGGGTTTTAGTTTTATAAAATTTTTCGCGTTTAAAAATACATTTGAAACCGGTGGTAACCGATTTGGTGCAGACAAAGTTGCACAGGTTAGCTAGTACTTAAATAATTCTAAAGTGTGAACTGTCTGTATATATTCTTGTACAAAGTCATCGTTCAGACCTTTCATAGCGCATTTTAGCAGACTCTAATTCTTTTATTTATACTTTCGCAGAATATACAGTCTCTTATGTACTAAACGTAACTAAGCCCCGATGTTGTACACATGTGTATTCTGTCCGAATATTGTTCAGTAACTCTCACCATAAATCCTAATTGAGTTCTACTTAATATCACAGACTCTTTAGTTTTGCGCTAGTTAAATGTCCCAATGAACCTAGTATAATTATTGGTTAGGTTGCGTGTGATAGAACAATGGTACCATAATAAATATTAGAGACGGTATTATATTCAATAGACCTAAATTATGCAATCGATAGATTATTAGCTGACATTATCATTGTAAACTTCCCAACATAATAATTCTCTTCAAAAAGATTTTACTAATAAAGAACATTACTATACAAATTTGGTAGCGAATACATTGTTGAATTAAGTTCAATTGAAACTGATGACGTTATTGCGATAAACAAAACGTGAGCCTTTATTAATCTGGTTGTGAGGGATTAATTGAATATAAATTGACGTAAGCATGTTTGCTCATCTGTTCGGATCACGATGCGGTTAATTTGTTACGTTCTACTTTGGTCGAAATGAATTGTTCCACCGTTATATCCTATGGATATATTTATTTTCGAATTTGGTCAAAATTAAAATCATATCCTAATATGTGTCGGTAGTATTAATACTTCTGGCAACGGCAACTTTAAATAAATCTATCTTCATTGATTATAGTAATTCACCTAAGGTTATTTGCTTTTATCAGAAATATGATATATATCTAATATTAAAAATATAGTGTATACATTTAATAAAGTAATATAATAATAAATATATTATAATATTAAATTAAAAATCACACTATATTTTAATAAATCAATAGAGAAAACTATTTATTTCGATGCTGTTACAGGAATCTGTGGCGTCACCTAGTTCCAGTTTTGCCTTTTAAAAACAAACCATTTGAGGAGTTTGGGAGTGACATCTATATCTAATAACCTATGTAGTACGCCAATATCGTGATTAATCTGTTGTTACTATAACATGGAAAAATTCTATTCATAAATATATGTATGATCTTACGGGGCCTGTACTACAGTACATTACCTACAGTAATCCAAAATTAAACATATCTATACTTAATATTATAAAGAAGTAAAGTTTGTGAGTTTGTGTGTGTGAGTTTGTGACGTTGTAGGGAGTAATCTCAGGAACTACTGGTCCGATTTGAAAAATTCTTTCAAAGTTATATAGCTAATTTATCGAGGATGGTTATAGGATGCTATAACCAATAGGAGCGGAGCACCAATGAAGAATATTTCAAAATCGCGATAATTTTCCTCTTGAGAGGTTCCGCTGCGTGTTAGCGTTAGCCCAAAGTAACTATTCCTCGCGAAGGAAATCGCGGGCAGAGGCTAGTATTTATATAAATAGAATAGAAGTGTATTTTTTGTGTACGGATTATTTTCTTAAATACCTGTACTGTTTTAGATGAAACTCTTACTAATAGTCAGAAAACTATTCAGACAATTATTCTGTATTTCCATAGGGGCTAATAGGTAATATTAACATTTAACATAGATAAACTATAATAAGTGAACAGTATGTATGAGTGAAGTAGTAAAGGCAAAAATGTAATAAAAAATACATATTCCTAATATAATTCCTATGAAAGAACAAAATGATTATCACGTGAACGAAGTTAGCAGCATCAACTTGTTAAACATAAAAACCCAAGTTTTCTTATTATATTATAAGTATCTTGAATATACTATGATTATTTAAAATTGTAGCCCCAAAAAGACTACACCTTTAATCAGAATCGCTTAATTATTATTTATCTGATGTAGTTCCTCTTTTTATATAACAATTTCGTTATAATAACTAGATCAGTGGTTACCGAGATATAATGAGTTCTCATATATTGATTTAAAAAATTAGTATACATGAAATACTAAAGTCTTTCTAGCTGTATTATCAGCGAGTAACATGGACAGTATATTATTTTCAAGGTGAACATTAACGCGAGCGAAGCCACGAATAAAACTTAGGATTCCTATAAGCGTAAGGCAATGGTGGAAGATCTTAAAGGTAATGACTATTAAGCTATAGAGAAGTAGAACAACAATATCCCAAGGAATATTGACGTCAAACAGGCAGTTGTTGGACATAAAACAATAAGCTGTATTATAATGTACGATATGAAGAAAGGAAACTTATTACGCGGAACATACTTAGAAGGGATAAAAGGAAAAAGTCATTTTTTAAAGTTTTATTACGTTCTTTTGATCTTTTTCAGAATTTATTAGCCAACGATTATTAATGTGTAAATTTTTGGCCAGTATGGAAATGCCAGTGTAAATGCAAATAAAAATCAGATGAATAAATTTGGGTATTCAATATTTTGAGCTACAACTATTTACAACAATATATAATTATAATTCCAGCTAATTGTAAAATACAGTTGCTAACTGAAACGTATCAAATCCATTTATTAATTTAAAAAAAAAACATGAGACAGTTACTTAAATTACGTTGTGCTCAATGTTCGGGTTTGAAGCTTAATCATAAATTTCATCTTTGTTTAAATTGTACATGAAAATGTTTGTAATGGTTAGAATTTTGAAAGAATAAATGGTGTAGGAGATGATTATATATAAAGGCTAACTTATCTATATAGTAAGCTGGTCGCAATTCAAATAACCTTATGAATTAATTGTAAAAGAGAGAGTTTGTGTGGACGGATTCTTGCTACTTTTTCTTTCAAAAACAACTGCACGAATTTTAAATGAAACTTTAAAGTACATTACTTATACTTCAGAATAACAGGCTATAATTTACAAATAAATTGCTTAAAATGGTCAAAGTATAATGATGAGTATCGAGTAAGTTGGACAAAATCCTGCCATCTGAACATATGCATAAACCGTTACACGTTACAGATATGCAAACACAGACCAATTCAGTGCATTACTTACAGAAGCCGACGAATCATCCTGATGTTGTCGAGCAGTATAGCGTTAGTAATTAGTCGTAGTCAATCTTCTTCATAGTCCCAGCTTTCTCAGATATCCATTAAGGTTTGCTGGAATTAATCTGCTAAGTAATATTATTATAGGAATTATTACTGTAAACTTTATATTACTGTTACATATTTCTGTAACCTTGTTCGCTATATTAAAATTTTATTTGCTTATTAGCTTCGGCTTTCAGAAGATTTATGTCAAAGGAAATGCTGACGTAAATGAAAAATATCTTTGACTGCTTGCAATCCGCCAGGAATATGTCAAGCTTATTTGCTGTAATGGGCTTATCAGTGAGTAGTTGATACCCTGCACGCTGCGTTATGCGCGTCTTTTGTTGTTATTTGTGGTAAAAAATACATAAAAGTATTTAAAAAGAAATGACATAGGTCTATGGAATTATAAAAAAATTATCCTACAGCCGTTTAAAAAATTCGCATCGAATGGTCATAATTCTATGCCGATACATTCAGTAGTATTGAGGTAATTAACCCTCAAAGGAACTGTACATTCTTGTTATGTAATTATGTATACATTATTATTATATAGACTGATTGTATAAAAGGCCCTTACTAGTTTCGTCAGCGCTTACATAGAGAGCACGTTATATTAGTGGCAAGTTACGACATGCAACGCGGATACATACCTCCGTTTTGATATATCGGAACCGGAGCTAGATTCGAAGTGTAGCTTTTGAGTTCCGATATATAGAAATTAGAATCGATGCTCCGTAACATACCTGTTTAATAGCAGGTGAAAAACAATCTTACTCTATTCCAAAACATATTAATTACTGTTAGTAGCATTTGTTTACGAATTACTTATAAATGATTCTTTCTTAGTCACATTAGAATAAACACCACACAAATAGTATTAGTGGGCTCTTAAAGATGAATTTTAATAAATTAACACGTAGGTTCGCAAGTTAACACTAACGTCTCATTTAGACGGTCGTTAAGTGTTACAGAAAGTCACCATTAGTATGAAATATGAATTAATGTACGTCGAGCGACGCCGCGGCGTCGTTTGTACTCGGAGACTCATCGAGGTGTTGGCACAGAGTCATCTGTGGAGTGTTGCGTATTGTTAATATCTCTTTTGTTGCACATGTGAGTAAGCGAGTCGAAGTACTGAAAGATGTGCGATAACCAGTGCATATTAAGTACTACGTGAAATACTTATCCTTCCCCTCGTCGGAGTCATCTCGGTGAGGCTGCTGTGCCAGGGCTTTCTGTTCTTTTTAGCGGCTATTCCGTCGCGACCCGTGAATAAGTGTCGGTCATTGGGTCACTCGAATTTGTGCTTCGTGGTCTCTTGCGGTCTCTTCCGGTGGGCCATGACGTCTGCCGAGCTAAATGGTGATCTTTGTCTTCGTCGTATTAGGGTATCCGTAGACATAAATCCCTCAATCTCAGGAGAATTTGTCGATTATTGGGGCTATTAGTAGCAACTTTTCTTTAAGGGTTTGTAGGTTCGCTTGAAGGTCCGCTACAATCTCGTCAGAGAGAATGTTCGGAGGTAGGCCGTGGATTGCGACCTTTAGGCTGCGGTCGGCGGGGAG
The DNA here is from genome assembly GCA_036509395.1 of Antheraea yamamai. NCBI lineage: Eukaryota > Metazoa > Arthropoda > Insecta > Lepidoptera > Saturniidae > Antheraea > Antheraea yamamai. The sequence continues at coordinate 15,675,891 of AP028446.1, forward strand.
TGAGTATGTGAACCACGTCACTCCTGATTCACTCTTTAATTTTGATTGGTATTTTGTTATTGTCCTGTGATCTACATGGTCCGTGGGGATGAATCGAACCCCTTCTCCAAATGAGCGTGCATTCAGCGCGTGCCTCAGCTTCTCCGCCAATCGTCGAAAATATGTGGTCTAGTCGGGAAAACTCTCCACGACGATTGGTGGAAAGCGTTGCCGATGTTCCGGGTTCCGTATGATGGCGTTACCTTGCGGTGGTGGTCTCATTTTTCTGGAGCTCTCTGAGATTGGTTGTGGTGTAGTTCCAGCGGCGGCGCTACAATCACGGTGTACCATGTCTGCTCGTGGGCAGCCTCTCGCGACGTCGATGGCGCATGCACGGATGACGCCACTGAGTGGTTAGTAGTTTGGGTCGCGCAGGTTTCGTATACGATACGGATGGGGGTTGCTCGCGGGTAACCCCTCGCGACGTAGCAGGTGCTAATGTGGGAACAAGCACCTGCGCCGCTGATTTTTCGGTGGATTTCCCGCGCGGTGTAGAGGGCGGCGCGGGTTCTTAAATCTCCGTCCTTTTCGGGTCCGGAGACTGGATTTCAGGTGTAGATTGGGGCGGTTGCTGAGCCCCAGGAGTCACGGTGGTGCCGGTTTCGGGATCGCTACGCTTGCGGCGTAGCGCTCCACCATTCGGACCGACCTGACTATCAGGAGGAATCTTAGGAGGCTTCAAGGATCCCTTGGCAGCGCGTTCCAGTGACACAGTATCATCGGCGGACAGCATCTTCTTTTCGTCTACAGCCTTTTGGAGTCGCAAATACAAAGACCTCCGTCGCGTCATCCCCACCGACAGTGTCCGAGCTGAAATTAGCTCGGCGAGAGCGACGATATTGCTCTCGTACACGTCTGTCGGTGTTTACGCTCCGCTGGACGACCTCTGTCGAGCTTCCGCGGGCTGCGTAAGTGTAACAGGTATGGTGGTGCGAAGTCCAGTAGGGGTAACGGTGGTCGTCGCTCTTGAGTCGATGGGTTCCGTAGACAGGCTTGTGTTCATACGTTGCGATGACGTGGCAGCATCAGATTGACCCTGAGAAGGGCCTTTTCTAGTTCCTCCACTCGCTGTCGCCAGAATGGAAGAACCTGCGCTTTTGCGGCGCATCGTCGGAAGACTTGCGGAACTCCAAATACGTCCTTACGCGTGTGTGACGATGGAGCAAGTGAGAAAAACCACGACTTATCTCTCCTTCTTGTTTTTTAAAATACTAAATTTTATGTTTATAAAATTGTCCAAACTACAATATATTACTTAATAATAAGGTTTTATGTACAATTGCGAAGGACACATCTCTTCTGTCGCGTGCTCCACGACATCTCATTGTTTTTAAATATTTCTGACTCCGATATATAGTAACAATATTTTTTTTATAAAATAGAAAAGCGATTCTTTTAATTCAATTTCTTATATTTACTATTACTTACAAAGAGAATTTACTTTAAAATGATCTATTATAATACTAGAAGTACCCGCAGCACCGCACGATTTTTAAAAAATTGTATTAAAGAAATATACAATTTTGAAACCATGTACAATTATAGAAATGTTCCTTAAAAACAGTTAAGTACGACACGCACGCTACTTACAGCAACATTTAACGTATACATTAGATATATAAATACTAACAGTGAGCGAGTGTAACTCAAATGAGGTTTACCATCCCCAACATATTTAGAACCTTAACTCATCATATAACTACCTCAATGCTCACTTACACTGTATAAAGAACTAATGAAACAATGGCTTAAAGATAGATAATGATATAATATGTCCATGTTATCAATAAGTATTACGTTTATGGTCTAATGTATTATTATTAGAAAGACCCCTTCTATCTTCAAAATTACTATTAATAATTATAATGTTGAATTGTAAACAATGAATGAGCTGACGTCTTTAAATCTTGCATAAATATAAATCAAGATATGAAACTTTATATCTGTCTAAGCAGTTTTTAATATTTGACAATTTAAATAATGCTCAATCAATCGATAAAATATTCTTATATGTTACTATGGTTACTTAGTTATATATAGACGAAAGCGCAGTAAATAAAATAAAATTGCCGCCAAAATGAGTAAAAAGACAATATAATTCACAATACATTCATAGATACAGATGTATGAATTTCAATTATATTTATTCTTGGAGTCCAGTGCAACGCACGTCTTACGCACATATTTACAGTGAACAACATATTTTTCCTAAATTTCATGCGGACGCAGTCGCGGGTAACAGCTAATCTAAAAATAGAATAACCTAAATTACTTCTTATACGATCAGCTATCTGCCAGTGAAAGTCCCGTGAAAATCAGTTCAATTTTTTTGGAGATAGCATTGCGGGTGAAGCCACCGTTAACAGCTAGTCTAAATTTAAATACATTAAATTACTTTTTATAATGTCCGCTATCTGCAGGTGAAAGTCCCGTAAAAATTGGTTGAATCGTTTTGGAAATAGTACTGCTGGTGAAGTCACAGTTAAGAGTTAGTCTAAATTCAAATAAACTAAATTACTTTCTATAATGTCCGCTATGTGCTGGTGTAAGTCTCGTGAAAATCGGTCCAACCGTTTTGGAGATAGCATTGCAGACATAGCCACGTTTAACAGCTAGCCTAATTAAAAGTAATTAGCTTGAAATTTGCCTAAGTAACCCGCTGTAATTTCTGCTATCTGCCAGTGAAATTCCCGTCAAAATCGGCCCAGCCGTTTCGGAGATTACCCGGAACAAACAGACAGACAAACAAAAAATTAAAAAAATGCAGTTTTGTTATCAGTAGCGTGTATACTTTGACACCCAATCAGTAAAAAAATGTTATTTTGATATTACAACAGACACTTTATTTTTATTATATGTATGTAGTATGTAGATAGATGATACAATTTTATCTCTACGTACATATTTTTACATTTTTCAATTACATAGTATTCCCGATTGCCAACATAGAACAAAAAAGTGAAATAGAGATTTTAACAGAAAATTCTACTCTACACATTTTTATTGGCAAACACACATAACGAAGTAAGCAGGAGTAGGCGCCATGATTGATTATATTTTCTATTCCGTTAGCAGCGCTCCAGCGAGACTACAGAATGGACGCCACCAGCAACTTGAAGTGAAAGGGTCTTTGCTAGTTATTTCAGTAACAATGAACAAAGACAACCACAGATTTAAGATTTACAACCTGGACCAAAATGAGGAAACACGGAAAAGGGACGTGTCTGGAGAGAAAGATAGAAATGGCATAAACGGTGAGTCAAACAAAGGAACAAAACAAGAGCAACCGTATTATTGAGTGTTTTATAAGCTTCGTACAAGTTTTATTACAAGAAACCAATAAATTTTCTTACACTGTTGTACGAGGAAACTAATACTATTAGTAATTTATACAAATATATAATACTAGGTTTTGACTGCGGATTCGTTCTTGGTTATTTATATTTGATTTATCCTTCGGGCGTAGTAATAATATTTATTAAAATAAAGCAAACAACAAAGATAGTTACTTAATCTATGGCATTGAGTTTAATTGAATAACCTATGTATTAAGTACATTAGCTTATCATCGTACCAATAGTAATTATCGTTGACATCTGTACTAGTGTTCAACTGTATCACAGATGTCAATGCCCACCGTTTGAATTAAATGCACATACTACAATTTAATACAAAATACTCGTGCGCCAGTGTGTTATGTGTGTGTGTGTGTGTTTATTTAAGTGTACGCGTGTGTGTCTCAATGTACGTAAGGGCTATCATGCTGCATATTATGGTTTAAGGAGATCTTCAACTTCTGTGTACTTTAAGTCGTAGAGCCACGTACTGATCAATTTTTTTACAGTGTACCTTGGACGACCAAAAATATAAAAAAGTTTATTAATCTTATTATAGATTCGGGAACCTAGGATACAAAAATGTCGTGCTGCAAGAGCAGTTCGGTGGGGTTCTACTTACAAACACGGCCACGTCTCCGATTTACATTTAAGGTTGAGGAGAAGGCTAACATAGCATGCTTAAATATAGCTTTACTCTGTCTTTACTTTGTTCTGTGTCTTTTTCTGCATCCCTGACAACGTATATATAAAATTTCAACAATATAAAAGTATATACAAAACAAATGTGCATTAGTATTTATAATATTAGTACGGATAAGTGACTCTTAGGGACCGTGTATATATTGTATATATTTTTAATCATTATGAAGTGATGCAGTGCATCTACTGGTAAGTGATCACTGCAGGCCATGCTGATGTACAACTAAGTCCAGCAGATTGCAATCCTATGGACAAACTGTATAGGTTGCTACTCCAAAGAATGACTTGGGAAACTTTCTTACTAATCACACCGTTCAGACAGTAATACACCAATGCGAATAATGTTCCTTGCCATAGAAATAGGTGTGGCGGAGATACATTCACTGTCAAACTTTGCAAAGGTTTGAAAACCCTTCCTAATTAAATTTGTATACATTTCGGAAATTTCGCCTATTAAATATACTTTTTGTTTAATATACATCTTTTGTCATTACCAAATTATAAAGAGATATATCCATTGTACAGATTATCAAGAGAAAGATATCTACGGACCTCAAATCAGCGACAAAGATGGTGCACTGTTGGACGAACACGACAGTTTTTATCTGAACACAAAGAGCTTGCTTGTGTTATTTCAAATCATGGGAGTTATGCCTATCATGAGAGTTCCAAAAGGTAATTTAAATAAAGTCAACAACAATATAAAAATTCTTATCATAAGGCCTTTCAGATGTCATATTCACGATTTTATTTTTAATACACTGTATTTGCATACAACTGCGTGACTATAATATCTCTTTAATTCATATAGAATTATTTAATAACGGATTGAAAAAAAAAATGACTACATGAATCTTTGAATAAGAGAGTTAGTCAGTTTTTCTTTATCGTATACACCGGGAAGTTACTTATTTTATTGACCTGAAACTTCTTAAGGCAGAGCTTTGTAATTCTGATCCGCAATCTTTTCGTGTGACAAAAAGTGGTGGGGCGTACACAGTGTCGAGTAGAGTAGTAGTAGTGTCTCGCTTGCCTTCGGGTATTGGAGAATAGTGAGGCATACGGTCTTCTCGCTTTCTTTTTGAAGGTTTCATTCTACCGCGTCTAAACTACACACATGTTTTGTATTAAATAAAGTAAAATTATTGATTTGTTCAAAGGGTTTGGCAAGTCCAAGCTCTGTGGAAATAAAATGATAAGTTTGTAATGAATTTAAAACACTTGACTATTTTATTGTGTTAGTTTAAATTATTGTTATTTTAGTGTGGAATTGCGTACAGGTTTCAATTCATTGACTGTCATTATTATTTTATGTAGTACTTACTAGCTGCCCGCCCGACTTCGCACCAAATCTTCCCTTTACGGAAGGACCATGTATTGAAATAAAATGACAACTGTACAACTCTGAACTGAATCTGGCAATTATGTCAAAATAATTTAAAATCTTATTTTCTTCTGTTTCATTTTTGTATATGGAGTCTTTTTTAATCCAAAATTTTCACTTTGCCACACAATATCTGAAACCTATTCTTTCATACGAACCTTATCCTGACAATTACACAAAAAATAAAAAAAAATTGCCAATTAGGTGCAGCTGTTCTGAAGTAATACGCTTACATACATTCGGCAATTAATTTTTATTTATGTAGATTATTATTAAATTAATAGAAAAAGAAATATATGATATATCAAGACTGACAAGTTTTCAAATAAAACGAACGAGATTGCTAAAGTTGAATTCAAGTTTTCTTTCGCGATTCGTTTTTTTTTTCACAAATAACAATACTAACAAGGAAGTTTGCCTATTTGATCTTGCACAAAGTAATATATTTCCCACGTGGCTTTTGAAAATATGATAGCTATTAAATTAACACTGATTATAGAGGCTCAGACAATGAAGCGTACAACGTATAATTGGATATCGAAGGCGACATTATGGGCTTATTTAATATGGAGTTTGGAATCTATCATTGTTGTCAAAGGTGAGTAAACATATTATTTATATATTTTTTACTTTATTTTCAATGTATTATTTAATACGTACTAGTACTGTCTTCTATCTGTATATTAATAAGTGAAGCGAAAACATTGTACCCTTTTTAAGGGAATTCCGGGAACGGATGAACATGAAATTTGGCATAGTTAAAGTTTATATGGAGGAGAAGTGCACAAAGCTATTTTTTTATATAAAATGCATTAAAAGAATATTAAATTAATTAAAATGTGCATTACACACACTACTGCTTGAATGACACACAACATATACACACATGTAAATGAAAATGACGTTTCGCCATTCTTTATTTTACTCTTATGTTCCAATTACCTTTTATCATCCTACATGCAATATTTTTAACATGACATACGGTCCATACCTTGCATTCCCTTTAAAATTAACTGGTCAAACTGTAGGTTAATTTTATATATTTATTATTATTATATACTAGTAAATTCTTATTAAATAATATATCTTTAATAAATTTAGGAACCCACTGAAATTATTATTATTCTCTTTGGTCTTATTGATTGTCAAAATGAATTATGTTCGAATTTCGACCACTTTTTTAATACTTTGTGATAGACGACCTAACTAGTCCTGATCGAGTACGTTTCTCGCATTCAAAGATACTACTCCCGAATTATAAAAAATATTTTTGACTACAGTAACTATTCTATCATAAAGACCACTGCTCGCAAGCTCACAGAGAATGGATAGCATATTTTATAGATACCTTTATAGATAAAGACACCTTTTCAATTAAAGAACACTAAGGTATGCCAAGCTCCGTGCTAGTCCTTGAAACAATGTTAGAGTTTATCGATCTCAGACATACCGACAATTTTTAAATCTATATGAGAATAACTGACTGACGGACTGTCATATCAAAGCATAACCCAAACTACAGGGGCTGAGACCGTGAAAATTTCCATTTAGCTTTCTTTTCACTAAGTGAGCTACTAAGCAAGGATTTTTGATAATTCTAACACTTAAGATAGTGAAAAAGGGGATGAAAGCTTGTATGAAAATTCTTCCTTTTTAACTTAGATCTATGAAAATTTAGAAAGTGTGTCTTATATATTTTTAAATTAAATAAACATTTTATATAGCCATTTATAAAGTTACAAATACAGACAAAGTAGCATTTGACTGTCAGTATATTATACTGAAAGACTTATATTTCTCTAAATAATTAGGTCAAATACTAGCCACCTATTTTTTAAATTAATTTAGAACGAGAATCGAGTACTAAGTAAGCTGTATAAATATTGCGACCGACTAACCAACCCCTCGGAATAGTTATCGTTTTTTTATGGGCTATAGGAAATTCCTTTCAGTTGGTGAAGAGCGTCTGGCAAATTTTCAAAGTAGCTCCAATAAGCGTTTCGATGAAGTCATCTATAACATAATATTTCTGAGCATTCTTATACCACATTTTCTGTTACCAATCGCATCTTGGCGACATGGACCAGAAGTGGCTATATTTAAAAATATGTGGACACATTATCAAGTAAGAATGTTTGTATTTACCAGTGATCGAAGTTCAATTATATGTCATTGTTTTTAAGTTTCAATATTATTAAGGCTTTTTGGCAAAATTGTAAGTATAGTAAGTTTATTAAGTTTTTATTTACCACTAGCTCTGCCCGCGACTTCGTCTGTATGGAACATTATATAAAAAAAACAGTGATTAATAAAATCCTCTGAAATCTGAATGTATGAAGTGTACTTACTTTTCTACTTTCCTCTCGTACTTATGTCGCGTCGTCATTAAAATTACAATAACTTGGATAAAGCCGACCGATTTTAATGAAACAAAGGCTAAATGTTACTCAAGGATATGCTTTATGATTTTTTTGGTGAGGTTTTGTCCTGAACGCAGTCATTTAGCAGTGATGCGTGTACAAAGAAACCGACAGACAGATAAATAGACATTTCTAAAAGGGATTGAAATGCGTTTTATTATTTCAACAATTTTTTTCAATAAAATCTAAAAAGTACAGACACGTTAGATTTACATTCTTATTATATATATATAGATATTAAAGTTCGTTAACAGCTGTTCCGTACTTTTGTTATCTGTAATAATTTATATGTTAGCACAAATCTTTTTTGATATTAAATGATATTAATCGTTTGAAAGAAATGTATCTGTCCACTAGTTTTCGTGAACGCACCTTTAAAACGTTCGCAAGTGCTGCCCTCTATGGCAACTGAGTTAACTTTGAATCTAGCAACATACAAAACCGCTCTGTGTGATCTGCGTATAAACAATTGCAAAACCGGTACAGATATCTAACAAACCATTAAAAGAAACCAAGTGCCAGTGTAGACTTGTGTCCTATTATATCAAAATCAGCGATCTAAGCCACGAACCAAGCCGGGGTACCCCGAAGAAGAGGATCTCCTAGTGCGGGTGAGTGGTAGATACAGTCCTCCTAAATTCATTTCCTAAACAACAGCTATAAAATAATACAAAATTTAAAAAATCGTTGCTTGCCATCAACTACAGTGCAGAGGTGTTGTTAATAATTTGTAAAAGATCCAATGGTAATATTAATTTTTGTTGCAGTTAAAATACTTAAAGATCACTGGAACCCCTATAATATTTCCTAATCTTTATTTCGTTACTTGGGGTCTATGCGTTTTCTCATGGGTCTTGAGTTTCGTCGTCATACTTTCCCAACATTATTTGCAAAATGACTTTGAATTGTGGCATTCTTTTGCATATTATCATATTATTGCCATGCTAGATGGATTTTGTTCATTATGGTAAGTATAACATTGTACATGTAACAATGTATATATAAATATATAGATTTGCGGGTTCATATTTAGAATGTGGCTTAAATTTTGGTTAATTGTGGTTTAAAAAAACAATTATATATACAAATAAAATCAAATTGTTTATTATTTGTCCAGCCTAATTTTTGTTGACGATACTTTGGACACTAATGATTGATAGAGGATTTTCACAACATGCCGGGATTAAGCAGTAGTGATAAAATATAATATAAGTGTAACTTAAAATCGTTATAAGGGTGATAACATTTAAACCATCATGAGTAAACAATCTAAATTGAATGAAACAATATTATTTCATAAAGTGAAATGGTTTTTTTATATTATTGGTGGAAAACAAACATGCGGGTCACCTGATGGTAAGTGATCACCGCCACCCATGGATAGCTACGACATGAGGGGAATCACGAATGCGTTGACGACTCTTGAGAAAGTCGTAAGCTCGTTTCTTGAAAGTTTGCAAATTATATTGGTCCAGAAACGCCGCCGCTGGGAGTTTATTTCAGATAACCGATGTACGTGGGTAAAACACATGCGAGAACTGCACAGTAGATCACAAGATCCCAAGATAACCACAAGGTTAAACTGTTACAGTTTAGAAATACTAAACGTTAAGATGTTAAGACTAAAAGAAAACTTAATAAGAAAAATTGTACGCTGTCGCAGGACGCCTGGCAGATGTAAAGCATCTAAATTATTTTGTACAGGAAATATGCATAAAAGGATAGTTTACGACAGGAAATAAATATGGTATAATCAAAAATAAAATATTAAGAATTTTTATAAGAAAAAGATGTCTGTTTATTTAATGCACATTTATATTTCTTAAATATAATTCAAAATCATGTAATGTGGCGACGCATTTCTGACCCGCCGATATAGGTATATGTTTCCAATTAAAAAGCATCAAGGTAACCTAAAATGAACCGAGTCAATGCCGAACCGAAACCGAGCCGAATGATACATTCATATCGTATAATTCAAGTTTGTTTATGGAGGACCCGAACCGGAATAGTATATTTGTACATATTGCGACAGTATTTAGTTAATAATTGAATACTATTAGGGACTATTACTGTTGTATAATAATTGATAGCGCTTCTATGATATAACATGCACGTAATATTGGTTCCTGAGATAACATTAGTTTACTGCGTAATTTGCAAGGGTAATATGGCTTTGATTCTATTATGAAATGGTTGTTATATTCCAATATGATATCTTAGTGAATAGCAAAATTAATAGATTCTTGTTATGTACTACAATTGACCAAATACCTTTCATTTTAAGTCATTTTAAAGTGTTTAGTTTAAGGATATTTCATTTTAGGTATATAAATTGCAATGCGTTCGGTACTGCCTCTAGGGGCTTGGCAATAAACTTACATAAGGCTCTCGAGGCGGAACATCCGGCACTAAAACTGGCTCAATATCGTCATCTGTGGGTGGATTTGTCGCATATGATGCAACAATTGGGTTTGTAATACACGTTCTTCAAAACACGCCTATAATGTTATCAATTATCAACATTTTTCCACTTTGTTTCTTATATTTTATGATATAATTTACTAGCTCATATTAATGTTGATTTGTCCAATCCATCGGGAATAGTCGTTTTATATGAAAGATACCTTATCTCTCTGTATCTTTGATAATGTGTGAGCAAATTTTCATTTGTTGTTGAGTTGAACAACTAATGCCCGGTTTCCGAGGTACTTTAATTGTAGTTTATCTGTTCAGTAGCGTTATCGGTTCGACAACTTGTCAAATTGAGTTTCTGAACACACAATCATACGATAAATGTCAGTAAAACTCAACGGGCCATTTGATAGTTTATCTTATGGATAACTTTGTTGAGTCAATAACTATTGGTAGTTTATCCGAGTAACTCAGAAACCGGGCATAAGAGGTGAATGCGTTAAAACAATAAAACATACCGCTGATTTAACCAAAAAAGAAGCAACTCAAAAATTAGATTTTGTGAGAAAACGCATTTAAAATTTGATAATGATTACACGTTCGACTTCAATTTATCTTAAAAACAAATGAAACGAAGTATTCTATCAAGTCCATCGAAAGAAGTAATATAAACTATAATATAACTGGACGATATTAGAATCTTTTCATTTCGATTAATATTTCAGTGTGATTGTCACTAAGTGAACTGTGTTCCTTTGAGTAATAAGCTTCTTTAAACTGAAAATAATTACATAAGGGATTATATTCTATAGTTACAAAAAAATGATTAATTATATCTATTTATTCCTGAATTATTATTACGTTGTATAGTCAGAACATAGTATATTTACTTATATATGATTCTGCAATACATTATATTTTTCAGGTCGAGCTTACTCTAATATGTACGGTATATACTGTATGGTTATTTTCTTCACTACGACCATATCTCTCTACGGTGCGCTATCAGAAATCTTAGAGCATGGACTAAGTTACAAAGAAATGGGTCTGTTCGTAATCGTTGGGTACTGTTTGACACTGCTGTTCATAATCTGTAACGAGGCGTATCATGCTTCGAGAAAAGTATGTTTTCTAATGTATTATAATAAGTATAATATTGTCAAAAATAGAAAAAATAACATGTTTAGAAACGATAAACACAAACACATCAATTACATATAGGAAATCAATATAAAGAAATCATCTACTAATATACAGTAGAATCTTTAGCTAAAATACTAGCGGGCCCGGCAGACGTTGTCCCGCCCTAATTATAAAAAAAATCTTTGACAAATTATATACAAAAACATTCCCCAAGAATCACTTTATCCATTGGTGAAAACCGCATAAAAATCCGTTCGGTAGTTTTTGAGTTTATCGCGAACAGACAGACAGACAGACGCGGTAGGGGACTTTGTTTTATACTACGTAATGATATTCATCCGATCCGATCAGAGTTTATGAGAAGTTGAAATTTATAAATTGAACAATTAATTACAGGTAGGACTTGAGTTTCAAATACGTCTTTTAAATGTTAATCTGGGTATGATTGATCGAAGTGCTCAGCGTGAAGTAGAGATGTTCCTTGTCGCCATCGCGAAAAATCCGCCAATTATGAACTTGGATGGATTCACCAATATCAACCGGGAATTATTCGCTGCTGTGAGTTTTATTCATCATTGTCTTCCATCGTTAAATAATCGTCATGTTTTTAGATTAGCTAATATATAACTTCTATGTTATTATAGCCAGTAACAATACATAGTATTGTATCCGTTAGAGTGACTTGCTTTCACTTGATTTTAATATATTTTCTTTAAAAATAATACCTATTTATTAATTTTCAGAACATCTCGTACATGTCTACATACCTTATTGTACTGATGCAATTCAAGCTGACTCTTCTTCGTCAAGGAGCAAAGAGAACAGTTAACGCTATCGTTAAAGCTATATTCAAAACAAATACAACAATGGCTGACATCGGTGATAACGAAGAAGACACCGACGAACAATAAAAAAGAACAAGGTGTGTCGTAAAGACATACGATAGAATTGAAAATTTTGTATTAGATGTCACCCATTCAAGTACTGACCGCGTCTGACATTGCTTAAATTCGGTGATCAGACGAGAACCGGTGTTTTCAACTCTCTACCTGACACAGAGTTTACAATACCACTTATCGTACACAACAAGCTTGCCGATCAGAATTTCAAAGCCTTCCCATAAAAAGTATCTTTTAAAGAAATTTAAAAATAAGAAATGATGAACTGTCCTAATTTTTTTGTCTTAAGCCATTATATTTCATCATTCAATTATTGATGATAATGTAGGAATTGGGCACGTTTTGATACACCTCATATCTTGTACAATCTATTCACAAGGTTTGTAACTGTATTCTAATATTTACTAAGGTATAACACGTGTGTCATATAAAAACAATATCAGCTTAATTGCACAATTTTATATCCGCAGATTACTCAGGCTTATTTAACACCTTTAATATAAGAGTATTGGGAATAGATATTATGAACCATTATTAAACTATGCCCTGCTTATTTTTACTCGATCGGATAGTACGTCGTTTCAAAGGTAACTTAATATCCTGGGCACAGGATACATTTTCATTTAAGCTACTTATTTAGATATTACTAGCGGACCGGGCGGACGTTGTCCTGCCTTGAAAACAAAAAAAATCCTAAAAGTCGATCGCAGCGCCACCTGCCGGGTCCAATTGTGAATCTAAACCATTCTCGAATCTCCACGAACACACACAAAAAATTTCATCAAAATCGGTCCAGTCGTTTAGGAGGAGTTCAGTCACATACACACGCACACAAGAAATATATATATTAAGACTAGCGGACCGGGCGGACGTTGTCCTGCCTTGAAAACAAAAAAAATCCTAAAAGTCGATCGCAGCGCCACCTGCCGGGTCCAATTGTGAATCTAAACCATTCTCGAATCTCCACGAATACACACAAAAAATTTCATCAAAATCGGTCCAGTTGTTTAGGAGGAGTTCAGTCACATACACACGCACACAAGAAATATATATATTAAGATATATTGTAATTTTACTTTGAATGGTTATATTAATTAAGGTATATTAGTAAACCAAGAAATTAAACAAATTATATTTGTTATAGGTTTTATAAATTAATGTAACACTTTATCAATATTCATTTAATTATCCTTGTCGGGGTGATGTTATCATTACAGAGGTTGTGTTTTACGTAATTAATTAGAAAGGGTTAATGTTTATATAGGACTTTATTGGGACTTGATTAAATCTTTAATTAATTTGCGTTCATATTTTGTTGCAAAAGTCTAGAATATTATTGTATTAAACGTGTTTTTGTGGCATATAATAAATAATGAAATACTTATTTATATTTTCTAATCGCGAACTGAAAATACCAAAAAACCAAGACTCTTTCATAAAGAAATATAAATATGAAGATATGTCCTTGAAGAGCTTTATTTCAATTAAACAATTGTAATGCATACGTATGTAGGAACTCCATTCTCATCTTTATATGCTAGCAACCTTCTTACTCCAACATGCACCAGTGTATAACATATTTTAGACAAATGTAAAAGGGAACGCATTGTGGTTAGCGTTACTATGATGTAGGAATCTATCATATAGAATATATGTAATTGATATTAAAATATACACGATTAATGTTTTCTTAAAGATATTTAACATGTGTTCATAGTATATTATATACAATAGAATTGTATATAACACTCAAAAGTTAGTCTGTGTGGTATAGAATTCACGGTTTCTCGATTTAATAGTAGTAGAGCTTTCTACCTCTGTGCTACGATGGATGACGAGAATATTATGCAAGAATTATTACTATGAATCTACAGCTTTAGCTCACTAGCTGCGATGACAAGAAAACCATAATCTTCACATCAGTAGGGAGTGGAACTCGCTATAAATGTGAAAGATCTGATTAATCTATATCTCTTATAAATTATATTCTTTAGTTTCTCATTCCGTAAACTAACATATAGAACGCGTTAACGCAATTATTATAATGTTATTTTATCATTCACAACTATTTTAATATAGTTAACATTAAACAAAATATAAAAAAAAATCGTTATTTACTTTTGTGTATTCTCTTAGTTATTATAAAGTATGCAACGCATATTGACACGGTTATTCACTGATATTGGAAATAGACAAAAACCGATGTATTGTAATCAATTCATAAAATAATTTTTCGTGACGTTTACATGTAGCTAATGTTATTGATTAATTTTTACGAGTTACGAATTTGTATATACATACGAAATTGTATATTTAAAAAACGTCAACAGAAAAATTGTTAATGGTATTTGTATATACGAAGTGATGATGACTTTTCGATAGCGTGTTCGGACACCGCATCTAATGACGTAGGTTCGAAATCTCGCCACTGTGTCGGAGCTTCCGATGAAGGAAAATATCGTGCTGAAACGATAGCATGGGCTATTTCTAAGTCCACATGACTAGCTACCACCCTCAAGTTAAAAATCTGTCGCCATGCACAATGGTGGTCTGTTCCGGCAGCTGCACTTGAGAGCCAGTTCCCTTTTAGGTATAGCGTGATTACCATTTTAGATCACATCCCGGTAAAATTGTAAAGGACTTGCTAGGCTAACAGTGTAGTCAGTTCGAAAAAAAAAGATCACATCGTCATTTAACATTATATGAGACTAGCCTCTGTACGCGACTTCGTCCGCGTGGAATAGTTACTTTGGGCTAACGCTACCACGCAGCGGAAACTCTCAGTAGAAACAAAAATTTTGAAACATTATCCATTAGTGCTCCGCTCCTATTGGTTTTAGCGTGATAGTATATGGTATATAGCCTTCCGCGATAAATGCACTATATACACTGAAAGAATTTTTGAAATCGGACCAGTAGTTCCTGAGGTTACCTCCTACAACTTCAAAAACTCACAAACTTTACCTCAATATAATATTAGTATAATAGCGGGCCAGGCAGACGTTGTCCCGCCCTGATTAGAAATAAATTCTTGACAAATTATATACCAAAACGTTCCTCAGGAATCACTTTATCCACTGGTGAAAACCGCATTAAAATCCGTTCAGTAGTTTTTGAGCTTATCGCGAACAGACAGACAGACGTGGCAGATGACTTTGTTTTATAATATTTAGTGATGAGTAAATGTACAACGCATGTTTTTTAACATGTTTTTTTCTCCTAATAATGAATACGTTTGTACAGTTGACAGCAATAAATCAGTCACAATTATTCAAACAAGCGTAAATCACAACGAAACGAAATATACGAAGACGTCAGCAGTGAGTGATTAGTTTTAGAAAAAAAAACATGCCTTTATTTTCGTAGAACGTACAAAAGAATGATTTATTTTGCGATATCTTATTATTGTAATAGATTTTCATATTTTTATCCAATAAACCGTACTTATTACGTTTCATGTAAATGTAAATATTATACTGTTTCTTCTTTATTGTTATACTAGCTGACCCGTGCAACTTCGTCTGCACCAAATCGGTTATTACCGGTTTTAATTGTATTTTTAAACGCAAATAATCTTAAAAAACCTACAACCCTATTGCAGCGTTATCCAGCACTTCCAATCGTGAATCCAAACTATCCAGGGACTCACTCAAACATATACCCAGTTGGTATGTGAGAAATCTTTTAAAATAAGCCTAGAATCTGTTCGCAGCATTACCTAAAGTAGTTTCATCAAAGTGAAGATCAAAACTAACTTACATATATTGCCGATAAATGTCTTCCCAGTACCCCTTGTAACTTCATCACGTAACATACTGTAAAAGTTGAACTTTATCTACATTAAATTTCCATTTTGTTTTAGTTGTTTGTTTTATAAGAATTTGTAAAGTATACGTGAAATCTGCATTCAATTTTAATTTGGTCACATTTATTTTACTTTTGACATACAAACCACCTTTTTTACTGAGATACTGAACTTGGGATAATATACCTTTCTAACAGTGAAAGAATTTTTGAAATCGGACCAGTAATAGGTACCAAGCATTCCTCGAAAACAAAACTTTACCACTCATTATAATATTAGTATAAATACAACATAGTAACTGCAAACAGTAGTCCGGTGAAGCTGTTAAGACCTTCCTAGGTCAATACCGTGGTCAGTTCGAGAAAAAAAAATTTACTGCATACACCTCAACTGATTTATTTTAATCTTAGATTCACAAACCTGAACCCAACTACTTCAAGACTCAACAACATTTAGAACTCTAGTTGAGATTCATCTTCTACAATGCAATGTAACTATTATCTAGGTTTATGTTTTAGGAAAAAAATCTTGTCACCTTTGTTTAGCAAACATTTTTTATACAATAAAATAAATGTAACAACATATAAGTGACAGTTTTGTTTATACATATTTTCTTCATATGTGGTCGATAATTACGCATAGAAATGTCATATAGCCGTAGCTCAGTTATAACGTACGAGACATTATATTGTCCGCCGGAGCCGACGGTTCGAATCCCGGCGATATTTTTTTTTGGTATTTTTTTTAAAGTAGCTTAGGGAAATATAGCTTATCTTTTTAGCTAATCTGTCTGCTATATATAGCACAATGAAAATTTACCAAAATCCGTCAAAAATTTCATTAACTACAAATTTTTGACTTTCGTCCGTTATCCTGGAGAATCCCTTTTAGAGAAGAATTAGTTATCACTGTGCCAAATTTCATCAAAATTGGTTCAGTACTTTCAGAGTGGTACGTGTTCAAAGGGACAGACAAACAGGCAGATCCTGGAGAATCCCTTGCGTGTTATGAGATAAAAAGTATCCTAGATGTAATCTCGTAATATTAGTTATCACTGTACCAAGTTTCATCAAAATCGGTTCAGTACTTTCAGAGTGATGCGTGTTCACAGGGACAGACAGACAGACAGACAGACAGACAGACAGACAGACAGACAAAAATTGTAAAAAGATTATTTTTGGCTTCTATACCGATAACAAAGTCTACCCCGATAAAAATTTTCAAAAAATATTTAATGTACAGATTTGACCTTGCTACAGTTTTATTATAGTATAGAAGATAGATGTATATTACACAATATTTAGGTGGTAGAGCCACGCTGAAGCTATTACTGGTTTCAGCATGAATGGGTCGGCTCGACCGGGGAACTACCACCCGACCCACAGAAACACCCACGTGAACTAACAGTGCTTGCTTTGTTGTGTTTCGTTGGGTCAGTGAGAGCGCCGGATACTCAGCTCCTCTCCCCCTCCCCCATTCCTCACTCCCTTCTCCCCCAGCTGGCAACGCACTTACCTGGTGTTGCAAGTGTCTATGGACGGTCGTAATCAGTTAACATCAGGTGACCCACCTGTTCGTTTGCCTCCTATTATATAAAAAAAAACACAAATGTATGCACCGAGTAAAACTCATGTTTGACATGCTTTGGATTATTGGTACCTACTGCAGTTGTATAAATAAAAATTGTCTAAATTTATATATAACAAGTATTAAGTAAACGTAGGATTTAATGAAAAAGTAGATCTATTTTACCTATAAAATGTATTTTATTTTTAGTTATATGCAAAACTTTGTAAATATTTCCGTAACGTCTTTGAAAGAAGTCGTTTTAAATAATTATCTCCGTCGTTTCTAATTGTCATTTAAACTTCAAAGTTTTAATGTCTTTTGAAATACGGAACTTAATTAATTTTCATGATAGTTAAAAACTCTTTTAACGTCGGAACTTATTTGAAACTGTTGGATAATAACGTAAATAAAAACGTATAAGCTGATTTAATAGGCAGAAACATTTCAAACTTTGTAATCATTTTTTCCTGACGATTTTAATTATGAAAACGTTAGTAAACACATATTATCCTGAATCAATAAACTGTAAAACTCATGCATAACCGCAATTAACTTAAATCAACAGAGTTGGAGATATTGCAGAACGGGCGAATATAAAAATAACCTTAAATTTACCGTCACTAGGCCGTAAATTCGTTAACCTAAATTAGATTCAGCACTCAATATTTCAAACTTCGATTCGATAAAAAATTCAACAGCCTTTGACTAAAAGTATTCGGGAAATTGGAATTAATTGACTTCGAATATAAACGCGAGGGGAGTTACAGTTTCAAAGAGCTAAGAAGACAAATTAATGGTCGTTAATTATGTACCCAATTTTAGTGCCACTACTTTTATGTACTCATTAAATACCTCCTTCTATTATAATAGGATCGTAATATAGGTAATATAGAACGTGTAAGAAGAATAGGTAGAATATGTATTGTGAATGATGCAGACGTTATTAACAACCTTGAACCGCTTCAGTTGCGAATAGACATAGCCTCACTGAACGTCTTTTATCGTGTGTATTATGGCGAGTGTTCTGAAGAGCTGTTTGACCTCATTCCATCTTCTCCTTCCCACTATAGAACTACACGGGCGGGTACGCGTCTCCACAGTTTCACAGTAGCAACCATCCCGGCAAGAACGAAGAAGTTCGAAAGCTCTTATTTTGGTCGTACTGTGAAGATGTGGAATCGTCTCCCAGCCAGTGTGTTCCCTTCCTCTTATGACATGGGTTCCTTTAAACGAGGCGTGAAGAAGCACTTTTGCAGGTCGGCATGATAGCGATGACTGCCATTGCTGTATAACACTGACAGTCGCCGTTATTTATAGACTGTACTGTACTTCCCATCAGGTACAGTGCAGTCATTTTGCTGAACTAGTTTAAAAAAAAAACTAAAAATAAAACAAGGTAAAGCTAATTAATGTAGTTCTCTAGCGGCTAGAAGTTAGGTACTACTGTAATATAATATTATACTGTAACGTCCAAAGGTAAATAGAATGCCGTTTGCGTCGAAAGAAATTTATTTGTACTCGTAAAGATTTTTTTACAAACTATCTAACCGATGCTGACTTAACGGGCCTTCATGCCTTCCCCTGACTTTTTGGTAAGCGCTTATGGCGGTCAGCTGTATGGCAACATATTCAAGAGCGCCAAAGAGGCCGAACATCGATCTGGGCTTTCGCGTTGGATGCAACATCGCGAGTTTATCTAAAGTATTCAAGCTAGTTAAAGTAATCGAATATGTGTGTGTTAGTAAGACACATATATGTGTATTAGCATGTGTGTTTTGCTAACACTTTATTTCGAATCGGACAATTTCGTTAAACTAACTAAACAAAATCGGAAAAATAAGATATACTATATGCGTACGTAATCGGTGTGTGTGCACGTGTGTGAGGTGCAGAATGGTGTGTGTATGAAAACTACTGAGTGCAGTGCCACTGTATCGCGCTATCAGCATGCTCGAGGGCTCCGTCCCGGGGGATCTGACCTAAAACTATCCTAAGACGTCCGTAGCGCGCTTATATATCCTTTAAAATGGAGGGTGGAAATCACTGGATCACCGACGTCATCATTCGACAAATTATTCGAGACGTGCTGTTCTTAAAGCAAATAATAGACGGAGCAATAAGGTGGCTCTCTGTTCCCGTGTTTAATGACTCATTCATTGTTTATTTGTAGCAATGAGTTATCATATAGTATTGTGATGTATTTTACGTCTGCGTACTAATACCTATAGTATCTTAAATAAATATTTCACCTTCTCTTCCTCTTCATCACTTCTTATATTTAGTGTATGATATCAAAGAATTGTACTCATAATTAAATATATTTGTGATGATTCATTGCTCTAGGAATTGATACTACAATTATATTTTGCCACTGTTAAAGGTAATTTGTTATTGCAAAGGCTTTCAAGGCTCTGATCGTCATTCAGTCACTTGTCAAAATTTTAGTCTTCATCATTTTCGTATTCTTTATTTTCTTTTTTTGCTATGTGTACTTTCTTTATGTAATTCAAAATTTTAAAAAATAGTATCTTTTTCATATTTTGATTTTTTCATATTTTTATATCATTATTAATCATTAAATTTAAAACATATAAATCCATTAGCACTATAATAGTACTTTTCATAACAATTCTAGAAGTATAAATATGTATATAGTCTATTCGCAAAACAGCAATATAATCGAATGTTTAATACGTTTCCTTTGGTATTATCAGAGACCTCATTATTGGCAGTTCGATATTCAGTTCAGGAAATCGGGTTTATGCGGGTACTTCCAAGTCTTAGCTATTGGGAAGCAACTACGTCAATATCTGCACTGCGGTTCGTCCGCATCGCTCAAATTACAGACTCGAATTACAAGTATATTTTTTGTAACACATGCTGTAACTAAATAACTTACTATTTTTTTTAATTATTACTATGTATTATTAGTCTGTGATTCGAGGATAATAACAGCTTAAACATAAAACTTTGCACTTTTTCAAAAAGGCTTACCAGTAATGAAGTATAACATTAACAGAGATAACTAAAACTCTGTAAAAGTTTCTAGAAGTTAAATACTAATAAGAAAATAAACATAAAAAATAGCA
The DNA here is from genome assembly GCA_036509395.1 of Antheraea yamamai. NCBI lineage: Eukaryota > Metazoa > Arthropoda > Insecta > Lepidoptera > Saturniidae > Antheraea > Antheraea yamamai. Next base: position 15,696,691 of record AP028446.1, read on the forward strand.
CACAATTAATCCAGTTAAATTAGTCCGTGAGATAACAAAATATATTTTCAAGAGAAAGAAATCCAAGCACCAGATGAAGAATAGTAATGCCTAAGTAAGCCACCAGCTCAAGTAGTTGTACACTACGTCTTGTCAATATTTGATGTACGAATGCGAAAATAAATGCGAAATCTGAGTTTATTTGTTTCTTATGTTTTCAGGCATTCCCTACTACACCGAACACTGTCAAATTTTGAATTCATGTTGTTAGGGATGAAAAGGAAATAAGGTACCTTACATCCCGAAAAAATATTACCGAATGATAAATCAATTCCCTTTTCAATTTTCATATTAATTATAGCGTGACTGACAATATTGAAATTAGAGAATTTGTTTATTTAAATTATTAACATTTGTGTGGTTTTGATATCTATTGGCACTCGCAGCAATAATTATACTAGTATACATTTTTATAGTCTATTAATCGATAAACGTATAATGAGTTGCAAAATATGAATATTACATGTACACAGGCCCCTATACTACGCGTTGCTAGTCTGATGCAAGCCGCATAAGCGCAATACGGCCTGTCATAATTATGTAGCATGTCATGACGAGACATTATAAATTTATCTCCTACCAAAAACACCGCTCAACACGCCTAAAGAAGTCTTCAAAAATGAATCATAGGATGGAATAGTATCATACAAATTTCAATTACAATACATAAAATAAATTGAATTATGGACATGAATAATGTTTTAGTATTGTAAAAGTATCTAACATTGAATATTTATTTGGAAACCGTGAACAAAGATCGTAAATTATCTAATAAATCGGTACAAATTTTTACGTGGGCTCTGCGTATCGTATCCGTAACGAAAATATTTGATAAAGTACGTAAATTGGATGTACGCAGATGGTAATATTGAACATAATTTCAGATCATATGAGCTGAGAAAATATTGTAAAAATTATACATTTACAGCTAACATTAAGCTTTGTTGCGTTGGCGTAAGGGTTAAAATTACGGCGGGTCGTGAACCAGTAACCATAGCAACAGGTGTCTCCCCCCTCCACCAGCCGTGCCCCCCTTCTAGGCCGAGCTAAGCCTGAGTTATTGCCTTGGTCGTTTGTATGATAGGTTACCCGATAGTCTCTTGTTTCGCAGTTTAATGGAAATATAAATATCTTTAAAAAGCTTAGAAGATCGCCTACTATACTTTGAAGCTATAAATACGATGAAATTAATAGGAGTTTGATAGTGATCAGCCCACTAACTAATTATATATTAATACTAGCTTCCGCCCGCTACTTCGTTCGCGTGGGATAGTTACTTTGGGCTAACGCTAACTTTAACTCATGACTTTGATATTTCTTAATAATACGTACGTTAACCCCGATTCTGAAACATTATTCACTTGTGCTCCACTCCTATTCCTCTTAGCGTGATGGTATATAGCCTTCCTTGATAAATTAGCTATCTAATACTGAATTAATTTTTCAAATCGGACCAGTAGTTCCTGGGATTAGCGCGATCAACCAAACGAACGAAGCCTCCGGCTTTATAATATTAAAATAGCTAAAATATTACTTCGATATACATAAAAGATTAACTGACAGATTGACATGTCAACGTATAACGTAAGTTACTGGAGCTACAACCATGAAAATTTGCATGTTTACAATTTGCAAGGAAGATCCTTTATTTTTTCGTCAGTCAGTCAGTTATTCTTTTAATCATATATAATAAATAGTCAAAAATAAATTACATCATAGAAAACGTGTGCGAAGTCATAGGAAATGACTAGTAATCATTACATAGTATAAAACAAAGTCGCCTACCGCGTCTGTCTGTCTGTCTGTTCGCGATAAACTCAAAAACTACTGAACGGATTTTCATGCGGCTTTCACCAGTACATAAAGTGACTCATGAGGAAGGTTTTGATATATAATTTGTCAAGGATTTTGTTTCTAATTAAGGCGCGACAACGTCTCTCGGGCCCGCTAGTATATTAATAAAACACATGACATAGAAATAATCAATACAATCAATAATAGAAGAATTAATTGCATGTACTACTTACATAAGCTCATAGAATAATAACTCGCTCATATGAACAAAGAAATTGAATTTTATTTTGAAACTTTATTCCAATTTTCGTAGGCTTACTTAAACTGATTACATACGACGGCGAGTAGTGATAAGAATGGTAAGCCTTAAAAAGATATGCATTTTAAATAAAACTACCGGGAGATATCTATAGATATTTGGTGATATAACTATACATAAGGATAGTATGAATGACAGCTAATAAAGACATTTCGCACGCATTTTTAATGCAAATATACGCAGTAATTTATCTATTTCATGTGAGAAACGCTTTGTTAAAATTATCTAAAAGTTTCAATTTAATAAATTCAGAGATAACAACAAGTTTACATGTAAGACACCCGAGCGAGCAGGGTTATATCTAGGGAGTTTGTTTGTACCAGGCTTCATTGTTGTTTTGACATGGTTTCGACGTAATTCTGTATCATAGACTTATATCATAAATAACACAACTATACCTTTTCCAAAACTTTTGTATATGAATAAATAAAAATTAATTGCCGAATGTATGTAAGCGCATCACTTCAGAACGATAGGGCTAATTCTTTTTGTTGTTTTTCTAAATGTCCGAACAAGGTTTGTACAAAAGAAAACGCTTGGAAAATCTTAGGGAAAAAGTGAAAAAACTGGGTTAAAAATCTCCACATCTAAAAAGTGAGTAAGTTAGAAGGAAGATCTTCAAATATATTGCCTGAATTTACAGATAGATGTTCAGTTGCTAAGATGTCAATTTATTTCATTCAGTGGTCATATTATAAAGGGAAGATCTGTTTGATTTTGTTCGTTAGTACAGGCATGCGTTGTCGTGCCGTGCCGGCCATTTAGTAAATTATAATTATACTAGCGGGCCCGGCGGACGTTGTTCTGCCTTGATAATAAAAAAAAATCTAAAATCCAACCGCAGCGCCACCTACCGGTTCCAATCTAAACCATTCTCGCATGCACTGGAACATGCACACAAAATTTCATCGAAATCGGTCCAACCGTTTAGGAGGAGTTCACTGACATACACACGTACAGAAGAAATTTATATATAAAGATATTAATTTAGTGTCTTCTCAAAACATCATGCTAACCTCACACAGTGAAATATTGTCACATGTTTTTTTTTAATTCTCGGTATTTATAGTCGGCGGTCTGAAAATAAAATTCTAAATTATTTCTGATTTTATGATTCCCGGGCTCAGCACTTACCCTCTAACACCACCTGCACGCTCAAATTTATTTCACAATTAAATGAGCTACATACGACTCCATATTGCTCAAAATTCATAATTTATCCGCATCGGACTTCGTCAAATGTGTGTTCATTAATAGATTTTTACGGTGCGAATTTTATTTCGCCAGTATCTGTACGTCTTATAATGCCATGTGTTACAGAATTATGATAAAAAACGCGCGGTGTCTTTTAACAGTGCGACATATGCCTATATATTTCGAAACATACTATATTACTATATTCACTATAGATGAGGAAAAACACTTTGGTAAAAAAACTTTCAATCGTTTGTTAGTCAACTGGCGTTATTTTTGTACGTGTAGATATAGCAACAGTCAACAACAATAATAGAAAGTAATAAACTAAACTGAAGACATAAATAGAATAGAACAAGAGTGGACGAAAAAATGAATGAATTTATTTATGAAAAAATAATCCCGCGGGGAAAAAAAGAAGATGGCAAATATAATTAAGAATATTGAAATATAATATACTAACTTTTAACAGAATGAAGATTTAAAACGTACATAAGTACTATCTATATATTCATTTTTTTATTATAAAATAAGATTCGGGTATATATAATATACCATATTAGATCTATCATATTCTATTAGGTTTACCGCTTTCGGGTGCCAGAAATGCGCATCGAATCTACATAGTAATTATGTTCAGTGTAACTAATCTAGATGTGATTGTATACAGTAAGCAAAGCACTTAATATTCCCACGGACAATCTTAATAAACCTATTTTGTATTATTAATTTCTTCAAAAGACTAAGTCGCATAGATATGTTAATTGCCCTGTCGAGATGAAAGTTTGAGTATATCTATCTAATTTAGTGCATTGATTGCGAATAATTTTATTTTATTTAATGCAAAGCACAATATCGTAAATTGGAAATAATCTGTTTAACGTTTTGGGTGATATTACGATGTTGAGATATATAAATATATTAATTAACTAGCGGGCTCGGCAGACGCTGTCCCGCCCTGACTTTAAAAAAAACCTTGATAAACTATATACTAAAACCTTCCTCATGAATCACTGTATCCACTGGTGAAAACCGCATGAAAATTCCTTCAGTAGTTTTTGAGTTTATCGCGAACAGACAGACGCGGTGGGGGACTTTGTTTTATACTATGTAATGATATTTAATGTTACTCTATCGTTATTCACATCTATCAGGTTTAATTTTAATTGGACTATTGAATCACATCTCGATTGATAGCCACATCTTGGCTACATTAAAATGTATACTGTTATTTTCGTAATAAACATTAAATTAAAGGAATTATTCTTTAATTCTCAAGCGCGCGCTTTTCATAATTTGTGAATTAACATATTTCAAAGAAGTTCTTTTAAGACATCAAAAGAAAACATTAAGTAAATTAATGTTTCTTGTAAGCTTTAACATTTTTTTTAGAAAAATTTCTTTCTTTCCTCGTAGCTTCCTCGTAGCTCGAATATTAGAGCTACTTATTTATACCTTTCTGAGGATACAATGAATATTTATTTATTGTTACCTAATTAGTCAATCGATTTTAATGGCAGTTTCTGGTTATTTTGTTAAAATGATTCAAGAAAGTTTTCAGAAAATTTATTTTTATTTATGTTTAAATTATAAAATTTCTTTTTATTTTAATTCCATATTTATCACCACAAGCTGAAAGTAATTTGCCCAAAAACGAACTAATTACTAAAGTAATATATATCGTTACATAGTATAAAACAAAGTCCCTACCGCGTCTGTCTGTCTGTTCGCAATAAACTCAAAAACTACTGAACGGATTTTCATGCGGTTTTCACCAGTAAATAAAGTGATTCGTGGGAAAGATTTACGTATTAATTTGGCATGTTTAATTTATATTGTCAGAGCGGGACTACGTCCGCCGGGCCCGCTACTTTATATATAAATAGGTGAATACAAAATAGTTCAGCACCTTTTTCTCCACTATTTGTCAAACGATTTTTTTTTAATAGATTTCATTGACTAGATGTAGGGTTATAATATCAATTGAGGATACAGTTCAATTGTTTTACAACTTCGTTTTAATTTATACTTACGTTATACTTCACACTCCTTACATATATCGTCTACAATATTTGTACGATACTATAATATAGTTTTTATCATTTCGAAAAAAAAAAACAATAATATTTCACATATCTACGTAAACACGTGAAGAAAAACCTTTGGATCCCTTATTGTGTTCGAATTTCGACCACCATTCGACCATTGTTTAATTAAATTACAAAATATTATTGTCACTATAAACTTACTTCGCTTACTTCATATCATTGTCTCTTCTATTGTTTGATCTCTCTTTTTACATTTTTACGGATTCATGCTTCAAGGAAAAGTTTAACATTTTACTGTAATAATTATGTCCCAGACTTTATTACCAGTTTAAGTTTGATTTTCTGAAAGCATTTTTTTTAATTCCGTTCATAATGGTCTCGTCAGTTATTTTCAAATGTCATTTACAAGACTCTCACGCTTTCAATAAACAAGTCATCAAAATACATATTTTAAACAATTATTTTGGAAAAAGGTCTGCTATAAAAATTGTTTATAAATCTTATATATTAATACGTGAAGCCAAAACTTTGTACCCCTTTTTAAGCGAATTGCGCGAATGGATGAACGTGAAATTTGGCATAGTTAAAGTTTATATGTAGGAGAAGTGCAGAAAGCTATTTTTTATATATAAAATGAATTAGAAATATATTAAATTAATTAAAATATGCATTACTCACACTACTGATTGAATTTTACACAACATATACACACATGTAAATGAAAGACTTATTGACATCCGCCATTTTAGTTTTACGTTCCAATTACCTTTTCAATATTTTTAACATGACTGACGTTGCATGCCCTACATGGCCTTTGAAATCAACTGGTCAAACAATAGGTTAATTTTATAATAATATAATATGTAAATTCATAATATACATTAATAATTAATGGATAAATAATTTATCTTTACTAAATTTATGGAACCACTTTTTATGGAACAATTATTATTCTCTTTGGTTTTATTGAATGGCAAAATTTTTAGGTGACAGGACTGCTTTCACTTCATGTCACTTTGCTTCATGTTGTCATAAGAGTAAAGCAATATTTCCAACGTCAATGTCAATATTTTAATGTTTAGTATTTATTTATGGTGAACTCACTTCAAATGATGACTCAATAAAAAAATGAGCGAAAAAATACTTTGTAAAATCAAAATAAGAAAATTTGTTTGGTCATGAAAGTAATCCATGACTTAGATCTCCGCGGCTACAATAATGCAGTTCAACTTGATGTAGCAATTATATTTAGTACAGTTGATAATGAATTATGAACAAAAATGAATTCATATTCAAAAGTTAATGGTACTATTAAAAACATCTTTGTTTTGGATTCATCATTTGATTCTATTGTGTATCCATTACTTTTCCAAATGATGATACTGGGCATATCACTATTCCTCATAATGTACAGACTATATTTAATTCAATATCATCCAGAAATATCATGGTGTCGTGTAAAATTAATTAAAAACTGTGTCGTAAGTTGCAATAAAATTCTTTATTTTCAGTAAAGTTATATTTACTTAGAATTTGAGAGCCTTACCACCTTATGTAAACGCCTGTTTTTTTATTTCAAATTTATAATTAACTAGCTGTCCCCCGCGGCTCCGGACGCGTTTTTTTAAATGTATTAAATAACTATGGTGTCATAGTTACAAATGTTTTTGAAAAAGCATTTCGGTAATGTACACACCTACTTACAATCTTACATTACGCCATCTATTGTAACATGTAACGTGTACATTAGATATGTGAATACGAATAGTATATCGAATGGGATGGGATTTATCATCAGCAACATACCTGGAACTTTAAGCTACTATGTACCGCCCTCAGTGCTCATTAACACTATATAAGAAAGTAATGAAAAATTTAAACTATACATTATAGAACAATATGTGTTAAATTGTTTATTATATAGACAAAATATGGCCATATTGTCGATATAATTGTTTTATTCTTATACGTTGCTATAATCACTGAGTTATGTAGATGCAAACGCGGTAAATAAAACAAAATGGCCGCCAAATTCACCAAAATGATAATATAATTCAAATTACATACAAATAATTTAATTTTAGGAACTTTTTTTTTCAGTAACTTTTAAACGCTATTAATAACATGAATTTATCACTGCCTGACAATTTTGTTATTAACAATAATGTGCCCGATGATATTCTTTATAAATAAAAGAATTCATTTCAAACCATTTTATTTTTTCCATTGCAAAGAACATATTTCATTTTATTAATCATTATGATATTGAGATTTCACCGTAAACAATGAAAAACAACGATAAACGTAGACATATGACTTGGGACTGACGCCATCTTGAATACATGCGTCTATAACAGGCGCTTCCACAATTATGGCTATCTTTATTATACAGCCATTGTTGCGCTAAGTTATAGCTATAGCTAAGTTATTCTATACATATTATTTTTAATTTACCTTCTTTTATGTCTAAATAAAATAATATTAAAATTACAGCTATCTTAACATGGATTGAACATATTTTTTTTATTTACAAAAATAGCATCGGGCACATTATTATAATTCCATGTTTTAGTAGCGTTTCAAAGTTAGTGAAAAACAAAACGTTCTAAAATTATATAAAAATCAATTTTTGCCTGTCAAGGTACGATATGCACTAATAAACGCAACGTTTACCGGCAGCCAGGTAGTCCACACGCTGTTCGGAAGAACATAAAGATATATAAAAAACTGGCTCATTGAATTTTGTTGTCGAAACCATTGCTAGCTCTTAGACGAATAGTTACAAGCAAGTGACAGTTGAAGCGTCGTGCTCATATCTTTTTAATATTTATATTTTTCTTTAATACAATGAAGTGTGAAAAAGTTTTAATACAAGTCGAAAATAATGATAATATTATTCAGTGTTTAATTTATCATTATTTATTTTATGAATATATTTTATCGTTTAATTTACTGTTTAATTCTATCAACTTGATATTTTATAATGTAAAACTATACTGCCTTTATTGTAAATGTCTACAAAAAGGGAAAGGAACTTTGTTCCAACTGGGGATCCATAGGAACTCTCAAGCTTTTTTTTATATTACCGCCAATATATGTAGGTTAGTTTTTATTTTAATTGGACCCGGTAGATGATGCTACGAACGAGTTGTAGGCTTATTTTAAAAGATTTCTCACATACCATCTGGGTATATGTTTGAGTGAGTCCCTTGATAGTTTGGATTTACAATTGGAAACGATAGCTGTGGCTGCAATCGGATTTTAGGTTTATTAAAATTTTTCGTGTTTAAAAATACAATTGAAACCGGTCATAACCGATTTGATGCAGACGAAGTTGCACGGGTCAGCTAGTACTTGATAAAATTGCCAATATTTTCTTTAATAATCCCTCCTTCATTTAGAACAGCGGACGGCTAATTAGATTGAAGAGGGGCAATTTGTCTCGGAAAGTAAACACTCGTGGCCACCGGGCTTCATCCCGTCGCCAAGAAATTCAATTAAGCCAGGTAACTCGGTTGCATGTCCTTGCTTCTGGTTTACATGTGTTTACGAGTATATACAAGTAGGTCAAGTGAAGGCGAAATGCATTTATTAACTAGAATGCTATTCAGACTGAAATCGTGAGTAGGCCAATATTTGCCTTTCTTTTCTCAATATTTAATTAGGAAAGACAATTTTAAAAATAATCATATAAATCTTCCTATTTATGAACCTCTATACCTATGAACAGACGGAAGATCTAGACACGATAGTCTATTAGTATCCATCTCAAGAATTATACATATCTGTCATATGAGCACATACACGTACACTCACTCAAATTCACACACACACACTCTCTGGCACCTACCTACATTCCTATGAGCAGATGGAAGATCTACTAACGATACTCTATTAGTATCCATCCCGAGAATTATACATACTGTCATACGAGCTCATACACGTACACTCACTGACATTCACAAACACACTCTCTCGCACCTACATACCTTCCTGTGAACCTTCGTTTTGTAGGTGGTAGAGTCACGCTGAAGCTATTACTGGTTTCAGCATGAATGGGTCGGCTCATCCGGGGTAGTACCTCACAGAAAACCGACGTGAAGTGACAGCGCTCGCATTGTTGCGTTTCACTCGGTCAGTGAGAGCGCTGGAGGCCCACCTCCTCTCCCCTATTCCCTCCCTCCTCCCCCTCCCTCATTCCCTCTTCCCCCCAAACACAGGCTGGCAACGAACTTGCGACTCCCCTGGTGTTGCTAGTATCTATGGACGGCGGTGATCATTTAACATCAGGTGAACCGCCTGTTCGTTTGCCTCCTATGATATAAAAATAAAGAACAGGTGGAAGATCTACAAACGATACTCTATTAGCATGCATGGCATCTTGGGATGCCGAAGCTTATACATATCTGTCATACGAGCACATACACATGCACTCATTTTCACACACACACTCTCTCACACTCTTATATTTATATAGTTTTTATTTCATTATTACATTTTATGGGTGGTAGAGCCACGCTGAAGCTATTACTTCATTTCAGCATAAATGGGTCGGCTCGCCCGAGGTAGTACCTCTACCTTTTCACAGAAAACCGACGTGAAGTAACAGTGCTTGCACTGTTGCGTTTCGTTCGGTCAGTAAGAGCGCCGGAGGCCTACTTCCTATCTCTCCTTCCCACTCTTTTCACCCTCCCCAACGCAGGCAAGTAACGCACTTGCGACTCCCCTGGTGTTGCTACTGTTTATGATCGGCGGTGATCATTTACCATCAGGTGACCCGCCTGGTCACTGGCCAGGTGACCTATTATATAAAAAAAAACCATTTTTTATCGCTTTTTTTCTCTTATCTTTCATTTTCTTAAAATTTAATTTCCTTCAAATGATAAGTTAATTCGCGCCACCATAAAAAATACTTTAGGGCCATATTTAAGGCTAATATAATGTAAAGGATTTTAGGAATAAAGATTTTTGTATTTAGCCGTAAAATGTCTAGACACAAGTCTCTCTCAAAGATTTGCATACCTTGCGTCTTCTGGCACGCAAGCGCCACTCCAAAACTCTTCAGCCTCAACGATCATCCCTTCTACGAGCAATCTGGCTCGTTCACTGCCCCTTAAGGCTAGTAATTTTAAGTGCTATGTCGATGACCTAAGTTTTTCTAAAGATCTTTTTATTTCTGATTCAATCATGCAGAGAAACTCCGAGCATAGAACTCTCCATTTCCCTTTGAGTAGCCTCAGTTATTCTTAGGATATCGCTAACGATGGGCGTCATAAAGATAATATGAATTAGTTTAACCCTGCTTTACTATCGCAATTTTGTTTTTGATTAAATATAGGAATATTTTATCAAATAGATACTCAATTCTCACGTTTATATTACTTAACAAAACTAGTAAGATTCTAAAGGAATTATTCACAAAGTGGCCGATATTAACCTTCAGGATTAAATTTGATCTACATATTATCTTTATAAATAATACGAGGGCGATGAAGTACCAAATAACTAAAAACGGTCACACGCGGGAGAAGTGAAACTTGATATTTTGTTTATTTTTTAAGAGATTGCGATGAATACTCTATGGAAGTGTTGAACATTATTATAGTTTTCGGTATTACTTTCTAATATCTTAATACATATTAACAATGTTAATAATATAGCACGTAATAATTTTTAAAAGTGCGCGATAGTTACTACGATCCAACAGAAAATAATATGCTATATATAATAATATAATAATATGATTTCATCGTTTCTCTCTCACTCACTCTCGCTTTCTTGGTATATGTTTCGAGTACTTTAAGAATATACTATCTCATTCTCTCACATCCTATAAAACCTATATATATATATATATACATTTATTCGTTCGTTTTCATTACACATTTTCGTTTCATAAAATTCAATTTACATAGTCCCAAAAGAAGTTTCACTCCAATAATGCTAATTCATAAAAAATTATACAGTATTCAAATAATCAATCATAAAAATAATAATCATCATAAATCATAATCAATGACAAATATATATTACTATGTTTTTATATAGGGGTAATAGAGTTGGGAGAAGCAATCGCCTGCGTAGTAGAAACTCTTGGTCGACTGTACCATGACCGCACTCATGATAGAAGATTCTTAACGCTAGCTTGCTGTGATATTTCGCGTTCCTACAATAACTAACACACATCCAGCCAAGTAGTAATTTTAGCTACGGCAAAAACGCTATGCCGTCACCAGGTCACACTGGTACGTAGAAATAGATAAATGTACAAGCCGGATAGGCTTTAATAAAATAGAAAATATAATATCATAAAATCGAAACGAGAAAAGTCGATTTAAAATCACTCTCAGTATCCAGCCTGGGGTATTACCTACTGGTTTATCATGAATTCTTAAGAAGCACATTACCATTTTATGTCGCATTTCATTTTATTATAGCGGATCTGCATAATACAAAATAAAACTATTGATAAAAATTTATAGCTTATTTTACAGCCATACGTCTACCCGCTTAATCTTATTACTATGTATATTTTATGATATTGTCATTCTATTCTATTGTTACGACCTGTCCAAAAAATACAGGTCACCCGAACTCTGAAGATATATCTAAACCATTCAGGAATTCTCTCCGGACATCCCGAGAAATGTTATATTATGTATGTTACATTTTAAGAATAGATAAGTCCAATTGGAACTTTTTCGTTTAGGTAATTACATGCACAGTAAGTTCTAAAAGTAGTTTGTCTCGAATCTTTACTCTTCTATTAAAACGTTATCGGTGTCAAGAAAAGAGTAATGTCAGCATTCCAGATATTTCGACCTTCCTTTTTTTAGAGATATATAAATACGCCACGGGGTGAAGGAGGACAGCTATTAGTAGTATCCACCGTGAACTACACTCCCAAGCCCGCCGCGAAGTATCCTAAAAAATGAACGCGAAATATTTTCACTAATCCCCAGACGATGTAAGGGCAGGGAATGATTTGTACCCTTCCAACTTTTTTAACAGAGCGTGCTCGAGCCCACAATTGCTAAACCACAAATAATAACACTGTGGTTGGATGGTCAACTTCACTCCCGCACACGCGCCGCTACCCCCCTTGACCGCATCTCTCAGCCTAGGTTTGATTCCTCGGAGTGGAGCTCTCGAGAACGCTGGTAGTGCTTTACAAGGGCACTGCTGTCATTAATTTTTAACACACAGCACACTACACCCCACAGACATGCACATACACGGTAGTTGCAGGGGTTCTGTAAGAGACCTCTTTTTTTCCTGTTTTGGTTAGCTAGCCTTAACCGAAATTGACCGATTCAAATTACATATGCACATTCGTGTGGAACATATGAAGTTACGCGTATGTGTCTTGCTGAGGTATACATGTATGGTTAGCTTAGCTCGCATGGTTAGTTTAGTTCAATTTGCGATGTTGTATGCAACGCATCCAGCACTAGCCTAGGTTTGGCCATTTTGACACCATAGAATTTGTTGCCATAAGTGCTCACCTAAAAATCCCGGTGAAGCTGTGAATGAATGAATAAATAGAAAAAAATGAAACAACTCTATAAACGAACTACAACCATAGAGCAGTATAAGGTGTAATCATAAACATAGTGTAACTATATAACAGTGAGTTCGATTGACGTTTGTCTTTATTGTCGTTATAGTCATAACACTATATTTTAATTAACTAGACACAACAAACCAACAACATCTAGGTGGTAGAGCCATGCTGAAGCTATTACTGGTTTCAGCATGAATGGGTCGGCTCGCACGAGGTAGTACCACCCTCTCACAGAACACCGACGTGAAGTAACAGTGCTAGCATTGTTGCGTTTCGTTCGGTCAGTGAGAGCGCCGGAGGCCCACCTCGCCTCCACCTCCTCTCACCCATCCCCTCTTCTTTCCCCCTCCCACTTTCCCTTCCCCAACACAGGCTGGCAATGCACTTGCGACTCCACTGGTGTTGCAAGTGTCTATGGACGGCGGTGATCACTTACCATCAGGTGACCCGCTTGTACGTTTGTCTCCTATGATATAAAAAAAATAATAATAAATACCCACGTGCGTAACAAGGACGTTGATTTTATTACTTAGTTATAAACACGGTATAATAAAATGGTGAGAATCCGTCAGCAGTTTGCTGACTTACTTCTACCTACTAACTGACTTTTCATCTACAAAAATGGTCCGTTTCCGAGGTATATCAATATTAATATTAAAGCAAACTATTAACGTTAGCGAAACCGCGGAGAAAAGCTAATTAAATGTGTAAGAATACAGAAATGTTATAACGACGAGCAAATAAAACCAAACGTTTTTTTTATTACTGTGAGATATAGCACCAGCCAATCAATACCGGGTGGAAGTGCATAACATCATCCAATTAACTACTTACCATTTATAGATACATTTTAATGTATTACTGTTTTTTTTTAAATACTTGTATCTAATATTTATGTTTGTTAGAAATAAATTTATTTTGTTTTGTCCTTTCTTTATTTCTTTAATCGGTATATACACCCGAATCCTAACTAATGATATAAATGCGAAAATGAATTTGTTTGTTTATTAAACTTTCATAACTTAAGTATCCAACTGATTGTTATGAAACTTTGCATACACGATGTCACGAGTATGTACTGTTACAGAATCTTCTATTCTTTCGTCTTTTATCAGAAAAGGACATAGGATATCTAGAAAAATTACTGTTCCAAGGGATATATTAAATCTACATTAATGCGAGTAATGAATCAATATCTATATCATAAATTAACCGATCGGTGATCAATCAAAACTTCGTTTGGAACACGTCCCTTTACTGACTAGTGACATAAGATGTTAGTATTATAGCTAGGCTACGCCGCACGTCACACGGTTAATTAAGTTATCGAATGACGATCTTCATTGGGCTTAGTTAATCAATGTATATTTGTAAATTTCCTGTCAATCAGAATAATTATTTTATATATAATATTCAAATTTTTCGGAATTCACGTACATTTACTAATTTAAATTGGTAACACTATCGGCCGACGGTGAAGGAAAACATTGTGAGAATATCTAAACCTGAGAAATGTTTTTGTAGTACCACCGTATGTGGGACAATATAGAATTGTGGATTTCATAGAGTTTGAAATCGCCAATACGTCGTTGGCTAGCGTTGTGATCATGGTTATCATACCTTCCTTCGGGAAGAGGCCTATGGCTCAACAGTGGGTTTCGTACAGGCTGATGATGATAGATACGATTCTAGAATGAACTAAATATATACTGCATATTTATTGTATTTCTGATAACTTCTATAATGAATAACAGTGCGTGAAAAACTTTTTACACATTTGAATATAGTAACGCAGAACACAAGTTTAGGTATAAATATGTATTATATTATATATATGATATCGAGACAATATGGAGAGGAATAAATGTCAATTGAATATTCCTATAATTGTTTTGTATAAAACATTTTTTTTTGTATTGGATGACGGCAAAATTACTACACTGTGCCTGATGGTAAGCACAGTACAATCCAAAAACAATGGCGACCACGGAGAGACATATTATCCAACGCCGGTCGCCGCTGTCATGCCGGCCTGCGTAAGTATCTCTTCACATTGCGCTTGAAGGACCCCATGTCATAGGAAGGGGGAAACACACTGACCGAGAGATTGTTCCACAGCTTCACGGTACGGCAACGATAAGACGTTGCGAACTTTTTAGTTCGTGCCCAGATAGGATTTACCGTAGAATTGTGGCTCCGAAGACCAGCGCGCGTGGTGCGGGTATGAAAAGTACAGGAAGGGATCAATTTGAATAACTCTTCAGAACACTCGCCATGATACAGACGGTAGAACACGCTCAGTGAGGCAATGTCTCCGCGCAACTGATGCGGCTTTATGAACTCTGTAATATCTACATCATTAACAATGAGGACAGCCCGTCTCAGCAACCTGTTCAGGGTATCCAAGAGGCACTTTGCCGAACCGTTTCAGAGATGCGAGCAGTATTCCACGCAGGGCCGAACTCTTGAGTATATTACGCACAAGACCGAACTTACAATATTCAGAGCGGCCAAAATGACTGACGACAATTGTATTTGAGAGATTGACAGGATGGTACAGATACTGCAAAATATACTATGTAATAAAAACATAAAAATTAAGGATTTCTCAACACCAGCTGCGACTCAAATAAGTTGGCATAATCGTTTCCTGGACTTTGAATAATGCCATTCATTCTATAATATACTTTACTATAAAATATGTATAGAAGAATAATTTCTGAAAACTAATGTAACAAAGGAATAAATTTATGTGTATTTAATGTTGAGACATTTATGTAAGTATTAAATCGTCAATATCAACTATAAATTTAAGTTATAAACTTATGAACATAAAAAAATCCTGTTTAAAATCACCTTCTAAAATTATTTAAATTGCATTCTAATTTAGATATTAGTTTCTTCGTTTCTTAGCCCTTGCCTCTATATAGAGAGTTTTCATGCAAAGTATAATGTTTCTAGACATACTGGTTTAAGCTGTAAATCGTCTGTCAATTAAAGTTAACAAAAAAATATCACATTTTTTCTTCATCGAATTACTGATAAATTCTAAATTATTTTTTGCTATTAAAGTTATTTTATTTATATTCCATCACTATAATTTTATTGAAAAGTAACATTATATAATATTATATATATAAACAATAAATCCATTAATTATATATCTTATACAAACCAAGTCCCCTCTGAGTAGTCATAGAAAATTACCTCTATATAAAATATAATATAATAAAATATAAACATTACACTTATTAAATAATGTTTAGTCTTTTTCATTCTAAATGCATTGTTCATTAGAATGTCTAAATTAATTATGGAATGTCCTTTATCAAAACCAAAGCAACATATTAACCTCAATGTATAGTTCTAATCTTCGATTGATTTTAAAATATAACTCGGCGACGTAGAAACAGTATACTATCAGGAAATAGCTAAAGTACCATTACGCAGTGAGCAGCATCTATATAGAAATAGGTTGTGCTGTTCTCGGTATAGGGTGGGCGGCGCGGCGGCGGCCCGATCCCCAAGGGGTGGCGATGGGTGGTCGTATCGTAGCAACGGGCAGCATCCCTGCCAGTGTGGCTTCGTCCGCCGGTGTGGAAACGCGCGCGGAAAGCCTTTTCCCGCTGCGATCTCGGAAAACCACCCCGTGACCAATCTTACCATATGGCTATGGTGTAGTGAAGTGCAAAATGTTTATCATATTCATTATACTGACGGTGTACCTAATAATGTTATGTCATAGTTGAATTGTTTATTAATATCGGTGCGTGTAAAAAGAACAGAATGGAAGCTTTTCTTTTCTCTACTGCTGTCTAATTCGATAACGGTAAGTTATATTTTTTTTATATTTTATCGCACTAGAGCATCAAAATTCCTTTGTGAACTTTGGTAATTAATTAACATAACTCTTATTACAAATAGATTCATTCAGTATTTATTGTGTTTATCAGTCGTCTAATTATACTTGATCTTTGCTCTTTATCCTTTATATATAGTTTTTTGTAAGTTTCGACAAGTTCGTCAAGAGAACATTCCCTGGAGTTGCACAAGGATTTTTCAATTCCGTTTTTTTTAATAAAACTAGTGTAGACTTATGAATGATATGTAGTATTTGATGAATATATGGACTTAGATATGTTTTATTTATAATTCAATTTGAGCCTAATCGTTAACAAATTACCGAGACCAAAAAACAGTTATTCGAAATGCGTAGAAAGTTATGCTATAAATATATATTTTTAATTATTAAATATTGTAATATCAAACAAAATAATTGTATTTTAGGTAAATGCGTGGACTTGATGAAGTATCAAGATAATCTAGATATTTCTCTTTATGTCATCGTTCGTCACGCCCGTAGTTTATTATAGTGTGTACACGAAATTAAATTATCTGCCTAATGTTTTTGCAATAGCTTTGAACTGAGTAACCATGTATACAGAACCTTTTCTGATATCGCTATTAATGTATAAAAATTATTTACAACAATAGCTAACATTCATATATCTATGATGACTGAATTTTTTATACAGCGTAGAATGAATTTGTGAGCTTGTTTTTAAGATTACTTTTTTATCTCTTTGGATCTAATGTTACGTTATATTTTTGTTTTATTTTGATATGGTTTCAGAATAGTATGAGTTTGACTACGATATAGTAGCGTTATTTGAAGCTTCTATTATACTTATGCATATTTTATAGTAAAAAATTAACTTCGATGTAGTAATCACTCCGTTTATTAGTTAACTTCAATATAATTGGCGATCTTAAAATAATTTTTGATTGATTTGGTTAAGTGAATGAAATAATGATTAATTAATATATAACTGATAAGATAAGCCAGCGTAATATTATCTATACATTTAGATACAATTAAAGTGTCTTTTATTTACTCGAGGTAGTTGTCTGAAAGGACTACACCAATTCTTACTGCAAGATTATCAGAATTATGACGTATGTTTATTTATTACATTACATCTTTGCAGAATATTATCTACCACTTTACCATAGGCGTTAAACAGTTATCATAAAATGTAACAAAATTCATTTAAAATTACTAAAAGGGTAGAGATTAAATAGTCATGATATTTTTTTTTTTTTATTTTTATTGTAGCTCGGCAAAGTGACTGTACTGTGCCTGATGGTAAGCACGGTACAATCAAAAACAATGGCGACCACCGAAAGACGTACTATCCATCTCCGGTCACCGCTGTCATGCCGGCCTGAAAGCGACCCAGTCAGGGACAGCCCCCCCCGGTTGCTGGATATACACCGGCTGATCCCGGAACGCGACACGCCCAAACGTGCCACTATGGCGGGTGTTCCACCTGGTGTACGGTGGTCGCGATCCAGTCGGTTACAGACACCCTACCACCCCGCAAAAATTACAATGAAAAAAAAACCTGGAAGACGGCTTTTAAGGAAACTACATAAAACATATCATTCCCATAAACTATTAACTACATTAACCATTTTTATGTGAAATTATTCGCGTATGCAAGATAATTTGAAATATTTTCAATGTGTAGGGACATAGTAATTTCATTTCTTGTACTGCACATTCGTGACATTTTTATATCTATGACTAACCTATTTAAGACTTATACGAGTGTCATTTCGTTGATTGAATGATAACAATAATATGGATGAAAAAGCCTTTGACCTTCAAAGCCAAGGGTATCGTGTTCTCGAAAGAACAAAGCCTACGTTTGTCCTTTTGATTCCAAACTAAGTATAGATTGTACTACGATGACCTACATTTAGGTAACATATACTGATTAATTGTTCCAGTAACAGTAGATAGTGTACGAGCTACCAGAAAATGTTATAATCGATATGAAAGCTTTACATTATCATCGATATAATCTTTTAGCGATATTGAATAGGGTAAAGTACAAACTATTGGTGAAATATGACTGTTATTAAAATACTAGAGAGAAGACGAAAAAAACGAATGTTACAGAGTTATAACATCTTCATAAGGTTTGCTGCTGTAATAATATCGATAATTATGTTTATATTATATTCATTTATCATTAAACTAGCGATCCGCCCCAGCTTCACACTGTTAAGGGAAATTTTGATCTACATGGCATGTACAACCTATGTAATGTATTTAACTGAATAAGGAATAATACTGTATTGTATAAAATAGCTTGGTAAATAACACATATTTATTTTTGTAAAAAGATAAAATCGCTTACTGTGGGGTATCCTTTAGAGATAAATATATACCACGAAGGACTTTTTTTATCGATCTTTTTAAGATATACAAATCCGTAGTACATTAATTTGATCTCGAAAGTTTTAGCCAGCGTTTACGATTTAGGCTCACAAAAATATGTTTGTTACGACATCCCACTACAAATCTTTGAATTTTTCGGCTCTTCTGTACTATAGTATATATCTATTATACATATAATCCTTTCTCTTGAATTACTATATCGATTGCTGAAGACTGTAGTAAAATCCGTTGAGTAGTTTAAAAGATCTAAGGAAACAGACAACGGAAGTAACTTCATTTTATACTATGTAAAGATATAATAATTATTATTATGTGCATGATTATGAAACATTTATTTTCTCCAAATATAATTTCAAATTACAATTTATAATGCAAAAGTATTTTACTACAACGATAAACATATATAAAAGTTAATTTCAAAATATTAAGAATAGAAATAATAGTTAAGAAGTAATAAAAGATAAGTTTCAGGCTTCAATAGCGTCGAAGATTGTTATATTACGGCCCCTTTATGCAAGGATGGGTGAAAGAGGGATTGTGTGTCCACAGTCTAAAGTATATATACCAAGCGCTCGTATGTATTTATTTATTGTATGACATTTACGTCTAGTAACTAATATACAATTCAAAATTATTACGAAAAATAACTGAATTATTAAATTAACCAAATTAAATAAAAAATATTGATATTCGCGCTACCTAATAATAGATTTTAAGTCGATGCCAACCTACATTTCAAATTTGTTGCAGGTAATAAAATATGTATACTATACATATATATATATATATATACATCATGGGACACGAGAGTGGACCCAAACTTTGTATGTAGATGATATGAATGTAGGTTGGCATCGACTTCAAATATATTATTAGGTAGTGCGAATATCAATATTTTTTATTTAATTTGGTTAATTTAATAATTCAGTTATTTTTCGCTTTTAGTGCCTTATTAGTTTTTCACATCGAAGGCGGTTTATTTTATTTGTAAATTTTTTTTATTTTTCTATTTTGAGTGTCCATAAATATATCTGGTTTCTAATGGGTATAATAAATCGGTTCCAATTTCACGAAAATACGTAGAGACGAAGTGGGTGAAAATCAAACAAACGATATTTCACCCTCTTAGGGTTTGAATATTTTTTTCAAATTTATATGGGACCACCTCTGAATATAACCAATTCAAATAAAAAAAGAATCATTAAAATCGGTTCATAATTGACGGAGATATCGATTAAGATACATAAAAAAAATACCTACAACCGAACGTAGTAACCTCCTTCCTTCCTCTTTTTCGAAGTCGGTTAAAAAAAGGTTGTAATTTTATTTTTTCATTTCCCAGACAATGATGCTAAAGAAAAAAAGTGTAAAGTAAAATAATGGGCATCCGCTTATCGTTATGAAAACTCTGAACAGATACTCGTCACTTGGGCTCTGCCAACAGAAGTTATTAAAAAGAAAGTACATCTCTGTTTCATAGACACTTATTCTTTTAACTTCACAATATCGAACGAAGTTCCAGAACATAATGGAACGGTACTGAAAGCTTTTATATTGTATTCGAGGTTGATTCGAATGCTCATTAAAATACATGCAATTATTCATGGGTACTGGTTTTAAAATACGAATACGTAATGCATGTTGGTATACCTATAAAAGTAATATAATGACTTCTCTACTAAAATGGATCTAATTTTATTACCAGTGTCTCATATATATATTATACTACCCTGGTATAGTTATAATGATATGTTTATGAACGATCCCTAAATACCATATTTTTAACTATATATCTATCTACTGTAATATTAGAGTGATCTAAAATTTTGGAACAGATTTTATTTTATTTTTTTACAACCTATACCTACCTTATTTCTACAGTCTTATGTCTCTTAAGGATTAATCAAGCTCTCCGTGTATCCACATCGATTCCGATTTTTCTTCAAAATAATTTTGAATCATTTAGATTTCACTGTTTATTATATTTTAATTTGTAACCCTAAAGACGCCGGAACTTAGCCTTATCTTTTTGACCCGTTGAATTTAGTTGGATTGGTTGAAAAATCTTGGGGCATATATTCATTCCTCCCCTTATTTAACCCGTTATGGGAACAGACGTGAAACATATATTAATTCAACGTAAATAGACCGGTAGACCAATAAATAGACTAAATTAGAATCTTCAAATATAACTTCTAACTCCTTGGATGAGTTTACCTACAATAGTTTTAATTTATATTGAGATAAATAACATACGTTATTAATGGCCATAATTATCGATGAATAATAATCAATTGCATAAACGGAGTGCAGAAGAGCATGAGTTTTTAAAGAAGTGAATAACTTTACATATGGTAGTGTCTAACGTTGCTACAAATTTTATTATAAAAACTTTGTAACACCGACCTTTTATATCAATGAAATTGAGGTTAATTTAAGGTGAAGAGATCGTTAGAACTTTATAAAGCTTCTATAATGCGTTATCGATAATCCAATATAAGTAATTCTTCTTAATGAAATAATTACTTCCTACATATTATAAATGCTTTGTTCTTCTATATTAACTCTTATTATACTATAAGCTACACAATATCTTTCAACCCATTAAATAGAAAATTTCTTTACATCGTTTTGTCAGGGTGTGTCTACGTTATTTTATTAATCATCGTGGAGACAATAGCCTAATATAGAGAAATCTAATATCTCTAAACCCAGCGGTGTATTTGTGGATAGACAAATCAGTTCGTGATTTGTATCTATGGCATATGGATATATGGAGTTTCATATCTATTGTATGTATAACTTTATCTCCACTCCTATGATTGACCTCGATAATTAGTAACCGAATTCCGAGATTAAAGTTGGATTTGATCAGAATATTGGATAAAGTACGAATATAGAACATAAGTAGCACAGCATATGTAAGGCAATTTTCCAAGGTATGAATAAACAAAAAAAATGAAAGTTCAAGTTATATTTGCTCGATACTGTATCCTATAGATTTTTATAACCAGAACCAGAAGCCTGAGACCCCCTACAATAGGTCGTAACTGATAGGAATTGAGTGGGAATGGTTCAAGTCTCACTGAGTGTTGTCATTTTGGCAACCTTACTTTTTTGGATCGGGGCACAGCAGCGCGGCCACGATTACTTTGTAACAGAATATATGGAACTGTTTTTGAACACGAATAACGATAAAAAGATAGCATAAAACGTTACGTCGAATATGTTTCGTGGTATATTTACTGGCAATAGTTATCACTATTAATATAATAAGGCTGGATACTGTTTTAATTCCGCCAATATAAGGAACGCGTCATTCTAATTACAAAAAATATATATTTTTTTACAAAACCAAAACATTCTTTATGCACAGTATGTTATTAGTTTAGTACATTCCTAAGCAAACTTTTGACTGCTCTAAACATAGTTGCGTGGAATACAAATTTAGGTATAAATACATATTGTAGGTATTACATGTATAGCATCGAGCTAACTTAAGGATAAATAAATGCCTTTAGACGTTATTTTTAACCGACTTAAAAAAAAGGAAGACGTTATCAATTCGACTGTATTTTTTTTTTATGTTTGTTACCTCATAACTTTGGACTGGGTGAACCGATTTTGATTAGTCTTTTTTTATTTGAAAGCTGGTACTTCCCGTGTGGTCCCAATTCGGTCCAGTTCCGACAACGGCATCCAGTGCAAAACCGTATAAGTTTTAAATTTGCATGAATTATGTAAACGACAAATAGACGAATAACTCAATATCACGCTAACCGATTTCGATGATTCATTTTTTATTGGAAAGGATGTACTTCAAGGGTAGTTTGATGAGAATTTGGTTAGGTTCTGATGATGGGATCCGTGACAAAGTAAGAAAACTTTCATGAAATGAGCCTACTCCGTTCTTAAGGGCCGGCAACGCATCTGTGTTTCCTCTCGTGTCGCAGGTGTCCATGGGCGGCCGTGATCACTTACCATCAGGTGACCCGTATGTTCGTTTGCCACCAATATTATAAAAAAAACTCTTCAATTCTTAGGAGCCTATTGTGCTTATGTTCGTTGCTGTGTTGCAACATTACGCAAGCGTTGTAATTACATTACTTAAGGTGTATTATGTGTGAAGCGATGGTAGCCGAGTTGGTGGTAGAAACTATCGCGGATTATTGATAAGGTTGCGTTCGTACCAAACGTTACTTATTGTACAACCAGTTGAAACCATATCGCATACCATACCGCAAAAATGCGCATATTTTAATATACTTAAGGCGGAACGGAGTTCGCGGGCACTGCTAGTAAAATATATTTATGTACATTAAAAATGGAAAAATACAGTAAATTTTCAAAAAAAAGTATTAACCGACTTCAATATCAATCAAAACCCATAAGGCACTAAAAAGCGGAAAATAAACAGTTTATCAAATTAACCAAATTAAATAAAACATATGAATATGTGTGCTACCTAGAGATGTTTGGAAGTCGGTGCGAACCGTAAAATCATATCATCTACATAGGTACAAAGTTTAAGTCTACTCTCGCGTCTCTGTAATACATTTCTACCCGGAACAAATTTGAAATTTCGGTTGGCACCGACTTCCAATTCATCTCTAGGTAGCACACATATTTATATGTTTTATTTAATTTGGTTAATTTGATAAACTATTTATTTTCCGCTTTTTAGTGCCTTATGGGTTTTTGATTGATATTGAAGTCGGTTAATACTTTTTTTTGAAAATTTACTTTCTTATTAAACTCTTGACTATTTTACTAAAAGTTACTGAAAAAAGTTCTAGAATACATAGCTTTGTACTACGATTCTAAGGTGCGGTGACGTAACCATAAATAAATGCCAAACAATCTAGTAAGCTGTAGGTAAGGCAGCAATGACAGGTGACACGGGTGCGTAAAATCTAAATTTAACTCAGGTGAACCCACACAACGTAGCTAGTATCTTAATATAACTATACTTATATATGTATGTGAAATAAAATATAAATACGCTCTCCACCGAAGTTATTTCACCATGAAAGTTGTGGCTGAATCAAGCCATTTTTTATGACTGGTGACGACTTTGCTACTTAACCATTGTTTCAAAATGCAAATTCATAGAATGTTTCGTTTTAATTTCATAAACAAATTATTCTTCTAGACAAAGAGCGGTGGAACCCGTGCCAGGATGTATTTCTCCCGAAAAGCGTTGCATTAACAATGAACGTTTGAATGCAATTAATGAATTGCATATCTGTTTACCTGTTTCAAACAAGTAAAAAAAATACTAGAGAATGGCGGCCAGTGTTCAAATCAAATCAAATCGTATTTTTTATTTCCAATCGCTAGCATGTTTTATTTAACAACTTTTACAATTCAACTTCAACAGAACATTTTCCGCCGACAGTTCGAACCGGAATATAATTGGCATGCGTTCCCCAAACACAAATCCCGTTAACGCCCGCAAAGCCCACACAAAAACACCCATATGTACGATGTATCACACAGTAAATGTCAAAAGTGTATACATTCAAAGGTCAGGTTTATATTACGTCTACTAAATCGATGTGGAGAATTATAATACCTTAAATCTGTCTCATCGTAAAGCTTTTTTTGTTTCAACTTTTTACTTTTACTGTTAACCTACCTTACCTACCTTATTGTTAGTTTGTCATTTACAGAGAAAGTCATCAATCATTTAGTAATGGATTCTTATAATTATTACATTAAAATTCAAGTAAACATTATTATTATAGCAGTAAAGCTATATTCTTTTATTTTTCTATATATAATGAAAATACAGTTTCTTTGAGGCTGAATGACGTCAAAACTACTGAACGGACTGTGACCATTCAATACTGATTTTTTCGTACATGCTTTGGTTCCACGCTACATATTCTTTAGTTTACATTCACACTGCCATTTTAATATACAAAGCAAAGCGAGCGGGTATACATATAACATAGAATGAATTTGCTATTAATAAAAAAAATTAAACCGGCTTCGATATGAAAAACCAATAAGGCACTGAAAAGCGAAAAATAACTTAATTATTAAATTAACCAAATTAAATAAAACATATTGATATTTGTGCTACCTAATAATATATTTAAAGTCGATGCCACCTTAAATTCATATCATCTACATACAAAGCTTAGGTACACTCTCGTGTCCCCCGATGTATATCTGTATAGTATCGTATACATATATTTTACCTGCAACAAATTTGGCAACTTGGTTAAGGAGGGAAGGAAGCTAATAAATGCTTACATAAATCAAATTGCAATATTGACCAAGTGTTTTTACTAATGACTCAGTATTCCTACTATTAAATGATTGTATAAATCAATCGTACTATTGACCCAGTGGTTTTACTGATGTCCTAAGTTCTTACAATTGGTATCTACTATTGACTGGATGCTTTCGTAGAGGTTCGAACTATTCATATATATTAACATAAATTTTATATCTATACTAATATTATAAAGAGGTAAAGTTTGTGACGTTGTGAGTTTGTGGGTTTGTGACGATGTGACGTTGTGGCGTTGTAAGGGGTAATCTCAAGAACTACTGGTCCGATTTGAATAATTCGTTCAGTGTTATGAATGAGCTATCATTCATCGAGAATGGTTATAGGCTATATATCATCACGCTAAGGCCAATAGAAGCGGAGCACAGATGAAAAATGTTTCAAAATCGAGATGTTTTTTTCTTTTTGACAGCTTCTGCTGTGTGTCAGCGTTAGCCCAGAGTAGTAACTATTACTACGCGGACGAAGTCGCAGGCAGGGGCTATAATCTATATACTAATATTATAAAGAAGTAAAGTTTGTGAGTTTGTGAAATTGTAGGGGGTAATCTCAGGAACCACTGAACCGATTTTGAAAATTCTTTTACCAATAGAAAGCCACGTTATTTGTGAGTATCATAAGCTATATATCATCACGCTAAGACTAATAGGAGCGGAGTAACAATGAAAAATGTTTTAAAATCGGGGTATTTTTTCCTTTTGACAGTTTCCGCTGCGTCTTAGCCCAAAATAACTATTCCACGCGTGCAAAGTCGCGGGCAGAAGCTATTAACTAATTATATTATCTATAATCTATACTAATATTATAAAGAGGTAAAGTTTGTGAGGTTGTAGGGGGTAATATCTGGGGAGTCGGAGAAAAATGGTCGAACGAAAACGTTTCTTACGAACGCTGCCTTAATTATGAGATATATATGATTGAGTTCTAGAGAAAAGTTGTAGCTTGATAATGCCTATTACCGCCCAACGAAGTGGGCACGGGTCGGCTAGTATTTTAATATAATTAATATTACCTATTGAACCAATATTTTATTTTAACAACATTTTCAAGTTATTTAATAAAAAAAAATATGATGGTAATTGTTATTAGAACTGGATAACATTTTTTATAAGATTAAATTTCCATTGAACAACATCACTTCAATCAACAAGGTACATTGTAAAGTTAAATATATAATATACATTCAAAGCTATCTAATATGAAATGTTAATAATTTTATATTAAATATAACTATTCCTGTTAATGTAGACATAATTGATATAGAGCATTAATGCATCCACAAAATTATATATCGTTAATTAATTTCGCCTTCATACTGAGCTGAATGTTGTGACTTTCATTTACATAATTATCTATTTAGAAAACTAATATATATTTGTATAACAGTGTCATAGTCCATTTTTTTAATATTTACATAACTCACTAGCTTTTGCACACGGTTTCTCTCAGGTTGATGTAGATTTGATTTACCTGCGCACGTCCGTCGCCCGGCACTATAGCGGGCCCACGTGGTGGAGGCGCATTATGCCGTGTGACTCCTACAGTTCGTCGGGGGGGTTTAACACCCGCCCCTCCCTGAGGGGTCCTACTATCTTGACCCACTCAGACCGCAGAAAGGGCCCCTTATGAGGAGCCGACACCTGCCGGGTGAGCATACGCAGTGCCGTAGGCAGTTCCTGCTCCCCGGCCAAATAGGTGTAAGGAGGCACCATGGGGTTTTAGTCCGTGCAAGTCGGACATATCCCACCCTCAGCTGCCCGGCTAGGGTGGATATCCCTAGGGATTACCCCACATGTAAAAAAAAAATTGATTTACCCCTGGGAATAGTATATATTTTTTCTCGATGAAAGGTGCCCTGTTATATTCTGTACCCGTCAAAACAAGCATGAAACAGATGATGAATTGATTAGTTAAAATTTTAAAACGTAAGAAGCAAACACTTACTTTGACATTTATAATACGAAAACTTTAAGACCAAGTACCAGGTTTCCGATTTATATTGATAAGGTACATTTTAGGTATATTATTAATGGATAATGGATTATTAATACACATATTTCATTCCTTATAATTAAATTTATGTTATCTTGGTGTGATCATTGTCGGGCACTGAAAATCTGTTCCAGAATTGAAATAGGACCTACGTCATACAAGTTACATAGCATGTTCTTGACAGGCTAAACTCCCTTAGGTATAGTATTAATATAATGTCATAGGTTTCCTATTATTTATATCTAGGTAGTGTAATACGTCTGTTGTTTAGACAGAAAATGATTCTTTTGTATTTCTCTATTTGTTTTGTATGAGCTTTATATTTTTTACTTAATATAATGGATATATTAGAAACACGAAAATATAGTTTTTATTTGGTTTAGTTTCTACTCTGTGGATGGTTTAGTAGTTAAATAATAATAAGCGATGCTATATTCGTATAATATGACTTAATAAACATTAAAAATTTCCTTTAGAAGCCCATACCTATACCAAACTTGCCTTGTGTTTTTCGTCGAAGCGTTATAAAACAATACATTAAATTAAGAATATTACCATGAATTAATCCTACATAAAATATGTATAACTACTTAACGTTACATTATGTTAAGTAACTTACATTTTATATTATACATTCAAGCACGTTCTAATCTCGTGCTGCTCGATTTATAGTAACGACACACTCTAACGGCTGTTTTGACGTTTGCCACGCTGTTTGCTCGTGACATTTCGCATAAATTTATAACTACGTTTCAAAATGGTGTTCTTTTTGTCATTAGTGACGTGCAGTTAATTCTAAAATTTATTGAATGTATAATTTTACGATACAAAATTAAACTAAGATACTGATTTCTAAATTATATCATTACATAGTATAAAACAAAGTTCACTACCGCGTCTGTCTGTCTGTCTGTTCGCGATAAACTCAAAAACTACCGAACGGATCTTTATGCGGCTTTCACCAGTGGATAAAGTGATTCACGAGGAACGTTTTGGTATATAATTTGTCCAGGATTTTTTTATAATCAGGGCGGGACAACGTCTGCCGGGCCCGCTAGTATATATATATATCTAATTACTACTATATCGAAGTATATAATATGATCCCGCCAAGTAATCTTTACACGTTTTTATTATCAAAAACACAGTAGCATTTGACAGAATCCTTAATAGATTATAACGATTAGTTCGCTTAGATCTTTTAAACTATTCAATGGATTTGTTAAACTATTGAATGAGAAGGTTTATATTTATGATACACACACATTATAGTACAGAAAAACCGAAAAACTCAAAAATTTGTAATGTGATATAGTAACAAACATATTTTTTTTGCCCTTTAATCCCAAGCGCTGGCTAAACATTACGAGATAGATGAAAATAATGTACTATGAAATTGTATATCTTGAAAAGATAGATGAAAAAGTCCACGATGATAAATTTTTATCTCTACAAAATAACCCACAGTAACCATTTTTATTTTGTTACAAAAATAATGATGTGGTATTTACCAAGCTATTTTATACAATACAGTATTATTCCTTATCCAATTAAATACATTACATACGTTGTATATGTCATGTCAATCAAACCTGCCCTTAACAGTATTTCATTAAAATGGATATCTACATTGCACCTGTGCGAAGCTGGGGCGGGTCGCTAATCTATACATATAATAAAAATGAAGTGTCTGCATGTAATCTCCGAAACGGCTGGACCGATTTTAACGGGAATGTCACTTGGAGAAAGCTAAAATTACAGCGGGTTACTTAGGCTACTTTAATTTAGACTAGCTGTTAACTGCGGCTTCGTCTGCAGAGCTATCTCCAACACGGTTGAACCGATTTCCACGGGGCTTTCACTGGCATATAGCTGACTTTATAAAAAGTAATTTAGGTAATTTTAATTTATACTAGCTGTTACCCGCGACTTCGTCCACATGAAATTTAGCAAAAATATGTTGTTCACTCTAAACATGTGCGTTGTACTGGACTCCAAGAATAAATATAATTGAAATTCAAATATCTGTATCTATGTATGTAATTTGAATTATATTGTCTTTTCGGTCATTTTGACGACCATACTGTTTTATTGACAGTGTTTTCGACTACGTAACTCAGGAACCATAGTAACATATAATAATATTGTATTGAGTTCAATGAGCACTATTTAAATTGTCTAATATTAAAAAAAATGCTTAGACAGATAGAAAGTTTTATATCTTGATTTATATTTATGCAAGATTTCAAGACGTCAGCTCATTCATTGTATACAATTCAACATTATAATTATTAATAGTAACTTTGAAGATAGAAGGTGTCTTTCCAAAAAGATATCATACCATAAACGTATTACTTATTGACAATATTATATTATCATAATAACATCTTTAATTCATTGTTTCATTAGTTCCATATACTATATGTAAGTAAACACTGAGGTAGTAATATGGTGGGTTAACATTCCAAATATGTTGTTAATGATAAACCTCATTTGACACACTGTTAGTATTTATATATCTAATGTGTACGTTACATGTTGTAAGTGGCGTGTGTGTCGTACTTATAATTGTTTTTAGAAAGCATTTCTATAATTGTACATGGTACCTCAAAATTTTATATTTCTTTGAATCAATTTTTGAAAAAACGCGTGCTTAGCTGCGGTTACAGTTAGTTATATATAAAAATCCAGTGTCATGATGTTAGCCCACGGTGACTCCAAAACTACTCAACCGATCTTCATGAAAGTTGGTTGGTATTTATATATAATTTGGTCCAACTTGACAGCTAGGATAATTTATAATTCGATTAATGGCCTGGATATTTGTAAATTACAAAACAAATGATTATCAATGTTGATTGTTGTTGTTAATTGTAAATTTCATCGGTCTCCAACAGATGGCGCTTTAAATTAGTTTATTGGCAGAAAACTGTAGGGTCAATTATTATACGTCGTCACGTTTTAATTATAAAAGATGTTTATCACAATTTTAATTCAGCATGCAATAACTAATCCACAGCAACACGTGACCGGCTCAGCTAGTTACTATATATATTAGTACTTTTGTTGAATGGTATTTGAATTCACAACTCCATATATTGATAAACTAGCACCCAAACCGCTAGACTTTGATGAAAATGAGAATATATACTCAGGGGAAGATATATTAAGGTGGGATCGCTCAAGAGACCTGCGTAGGCAGATTCATTGTCTCTTTACCTTTTCAAGGGTGCTCCGTTCGAGACTTACTTGATTTGCGCCTTGCGTTCATTAACGCTGAGAAAATTTTCAAGTTCTCATCTGGACAGGCCGATACTTGTAGATTTGAAAGATATTTTGATTTATTTACGGCATCTCGCAAATAATATTTGATATCGTTAGATGTTTTTCGTTGCAATTAACATTCATGAAAGTAATATTCAATATACTTTGAATAGATGTAAACGTTCATACGCATCATACTCATACCCGCGACTTCGTCTGAGTTTTTAATTATCGTAAACGTAATAATATATTTTACGTAATAGAAATTGTAAGCAAAAGCATACTTGGCTTTCAAAATTTTTCTATAAACTATGTTGGCCGTTTACTTCCTCTCATCTGCGTATGCACAAAATACTGCAAGCCCCGCTTTTTCACAGCAAAAAACACACATCGCTGAACGCGTAGTACTTATAAAGATTGTCATTCTTTTAAAGTTGAATAACTCTATATTAAATTTATTTAAAAAGTATAACAAGAGTTTTTTTTTGTGACGGCAAGCGAGGTCATGCAGTGCTCTTAAATAGAATTTCAAAAATATCGAAAGATTGCCATAAAACCCATAAAAAGGACTTACAACTTTCGAAAATTAGCGTACTGTCAAAAAAGGCCTGAGTATAACTAAAAAAAATTATCGAAAGCTATATAGTAATTTTAGGTCATGTGCGCACTACGAGTAAAACGGATTTGTGTAAACCTAACACCCTAAACTTGTTTGTTCTCGATACATACAAATAAAAGTGAAATGTATGTTGTTCGCCTGGGTAAATCTTCTAATGACTGAGCCAATTTTAACGAGATTTTTACTGGCAGGTAGACAAATACTCGGAGTATTCTTATGACAACATAAACGCCGTGATACCAGTATTTTTTAAATACAATCTAAACAAAAACTAGGACAACGTAACCGTACAGGTCAAAGGAAAAAATCAAAAAAATTGAGATAATAAGCAATATTTCTTCCTAAATTCCGGTACAATTTCTTACATAACTTTTTCAATATAATCATTTTTACATACGAAATAGCTAATTTACGCTATAATTAAATTACGTAAAGTGGTTATTGAAGTTATACTTCGTTTGGCGCGTTAGGGAAAAATGATGAGAGTAAATTTTTACGTTGTGCGCGCACAGTGTCACGAAACCCGACACCCTGAAGTTAGCTATAGTCAACATTTTGTTTCTTTGTATTTGTTGTTTTTATTTCTTTGTATTAAAACTTTCAATGTATTAAATACCTTTTTCTATTGTTAGTGTCGTTTTTTCTACAAACGTAGAATAAGGCGAAAGATAAAATTTTTGTAAAAGTTTTTTATCTTGTTACGCCAAAGAAGTATAACTTCTAACGCGTATACATAAGTACACACACACTTTTCTTTTTACAAAATTTACATGCTTGAGGTTGGAATTTGAAGTTGATTAAATATATTGTGTTGGTATAAGTTGGTTAAATATATTTAACTTTAAATAAAATTAACTAGGTAGTTAAAAAAACGGAGTTCGGAAAACTTATAATATGAATAATATTTATGTATCATGAATTGAAAATATGAATAATCGAAAATGTTTATGTATAGATTACTCAGATAATCTGTTTCAATGAGGGCATATCGTATATAAATATTGCAGATTGAATTACGCTGTTTTTTTTATGTCATAGGAGGCAAACGAACAGGTATGTCACCTGATGTTAAGTTATCACCACCGTCCATAGACACTAACAACACCAGAGGAGTCGCAAGTGAGTTATCAGTTTTGTTGGGAGTGGGGAGTGGGGAGAGGAGGGGGAGGTGAGGTGGGTCTCCAGCACTCTCACTGACCGAATGAAACGCAACAATGCAAGCACTGTTACTTGACGTCGGTTTTCTGTGAGAGGGTACTACTCCGGACGAGCCGACCCATTCATGCTGAAACCAGTAATAGCTTCAGCGTGGCTCTACCACCTACCAAAAGAAAAAGACCTACCTAAAGAAAATCCGTAATTTAAAAAATATATATTAGTAAGTAAATAGAATCTTGATTTCTAAATAGAATGTTAATTTTAATAAGTACTCTGTTAAAAAATAAAAGCCGTATAAGATAATTGATACCATAAATATGTTTATATAACAGAATAGTATATATACAAATACCTTTTCGTTATTTTTTCACCTCCTATTGATTTTAATCGGAGCGCTGTTAACGAGTGTACCGATAAACTAATTTCCAAGTGAGTTCCAATATAGCGCTCTATTTATTTTCAGTATAACCTACGCATGTGAATACGTTCAAGCGAATGGCCTGCTCAGTGAAGCGAACCGCTCAAATGCGTACAAAGCTTAAAAGCGCAACTTTTCAAGCTTATATACAACAAAACGTGCATGAAATGAAGTCCTGATGGTCGAGTGGATTGAACGATCGAATATTGTTTGAACTACAAATTGAACACATTTTTCGCAATTCGTGCATCATTACATAGTATAAAATAAAGTCCCCTACCGCGTCTGTCTGTCTGTCTGTTCGCGATAAACTCAATAACTACTGAACGGATTTTCAAGCGGTTTTCACCAGTGGATGCAGTGATTCATGAGGAACGTTTTGGTATATAATTTGTCAAGGATAAAAATCTTTTCAAAAATTTTACCTTTCGTCTTATTCTACGTTTGTAGAAAATCGACACTAACAATAGAAAAAAGGTATTTAATACATTGAAAATTTTAATACAAAAAACAAATACAAATAAACAAAATGTTGACTATAGCTAACTTCAGGGTGTCGGTTTTTCGTGACGGTGTGCGCGCGCATCGTAATAACTTCAGGGAGTCGGTTTTTCGTGGCGGTGTGCGCGCGCATCGTAATAAATTCAGGGTGTCGGTTTTTCGTGACGGTGTGCGCGCGCATCGTAATAACTTCAGGGAGTCGGTTTTTTGTGACGGTGTGCGCGCGCATCGTAATAACTTCAGGGAGTCGGTTTTTCGTGGCGGTGTGCGCGCGCATCGTAATAAATTCAGGGTGTCGGTTTTTCGTGGCGGTGTGCGCGCGCATTGTAATAAATTCAGGGTGTCGGTTTTTCGTGACGGTGTGCGCGCGCATCGTAAAAATTTACTCTTTTCATTTTTCCCTAACGCGCCAAAAGAAGTATAACTTCAAAACATGGTCAGATAATGATTTAAATGAAACATGTAAATCTGTTAAACAATTATCACGTAATAAACACACAAACTGATAAGCAGACAAGCGGACAGATACTGCTTTTTGTAACATGTAAGTATGTAACTTTCTAATCATAAAATTCAATTGACGCAAAGCTACGTCATGCCCAAAACGAAACGTACGATTCACGAAACGAACCGGTATTATAGACTGCGTTCGACCTAATTTAATCAAACGTCGTTTCGCAAACTCGTGCAAACTTTTACCTCGACGTTACGGCTTATATATACGTACAATATATACTATACACGTATAAAACTCACATAGTTTACGTTCGCTACAGCTCTGTATACAAAACATAGAGTTTGTGATTCGAAAGTTCATATAAACTTCACGTAATAATTGTAAATCAGTATTTTACTCCAGAACCACATATCTAAAAACTATTAAGCGACACATTCTTGTATGTATGTATATGATTAGTTTCTCGTCAAGGGTAGTAACGATTTCAATGGGTTTGTGTATTTGGATAATCTTTTTCTTTCCAAGTTTATCTAGGCAGGTATCGTCACTGACAAAATCTGTTTCCACATACTTTTTTTGTGCTAATCGAAATTCTGCAGCTAGTATGATATTAATTTGAATAAGAATATATATTTATAATTTAGAAATAAGAATATTATCTGAATTTCATAGTAAAAGTCTATAGCTTTTTTCACACGTATGTTTCCAATTATTTTTTATTGGAATGTGGTACCTACTAAAAATTACTTAAAGGATTCACCGGGCTAAAAACACTCAGTGGGTGAAATAAACCAAGATATGACTAGGTTAATCGTGATAGCTCCTTGGAAAGTGTTATAACATTTATATCCTTTCTCGGATTATATCGTATATTTCACCTATAAATCAAATTAAATTAATTCGGTAATTTTCAAATGGAGCGCGTACAAACACGAAAAAATATTTCTTCATCTACATATTATAAATATTAAAGGCAGTTTATTTTTAAAATCAAATAAGATTTATTTGCTTAATAAATTGTTCGCGTCACTCAGTACTTGAATGGTTCAAATGAAATATAGCAATACTTACATTTCAGCTTAATATTCTCCACTTTCAACATACTTCTTGGGGTTAAATACTCTGTTTTAGATACACATTTTATTCATATTTATTCCTATTTCTATTATGTCAACATCAATATTATCTACTCTGATCTTTACAAGTATCATCATTATTTATTATTACATAGTATAAAACAAAGTCTCCTACCGCGTCTGTCTGTCTGTCTCTTCGCGATAAACTTAAAAACTACTAAACGGATTTTCAAGCGGTTTTCACCAGTGGATAAAGTGATTCATAAGGAACGTTTTGGTATATAATTTATCAAGGATTTTTTTATAATCAGGGCGGGACAACGGGACGCCCGCTAGTTAGATGTAAAGCTACTACGAATGCGGTAACTTACAATTTAATAGTTTGCAAATTAAAGTCTCATCAATAAATCCATCCTCAATAAAAAGTTTATTAGGATTATAGCCTCATTCTGCATGATGTATAAGATGTTATTGAAGTGAAACTTCTTTATCGGCGTTGGAAAAAATTTACCGTCACATTTTTCCGTTACGCGCCATCTTTTTTGTATTCATGTCTATGATAATAAAATCCTTTTGTTTAAACTTTATCTAATTTAACTTTATTTTTTAATATATTAATGAAATTGTTTGCCATAAAGAAAGAAAGGGTTTTTTTTTTTTTTTTACCAATTTCTGGAAAGTTGCATATAGATCATTTTGCGAAAAATAAGGCCTTAAACAAGTTTCACTTCTTACGTGTTGAAGTGAAACTTCTTTATCGGCGTTGGAAAAAATTTACCGTCACATTTTTCCGTTACGCGCCATCTTTTTTGTATTCATGTCTATGATAATAAAATCCTTTTGTTTAAACTTTATCTAATTTAACTTTATTTTTTAATATATTAATGAAATTGTTTGCCATAAAGAAAGAAAGGGTTTTTTTTTTTTTTTTTTTACCAATTTCTGGAAAGTTGCATATAGATCATTTTGCGAAAAATAAGGCCTTAAACAAGTTTCACTTCTTACGTGTACACTAGTACACGCACACATTTTTTTTTTCATTATAGGGCTGTCACAAATAAAACAAGAAACTTTTAATTAACTTCTGCTTTGCTATTTTCAAGTTTCTTATTAATTAATTCGGGCAGTTTAATTCACTTGATTGATCTAAATTTGTTAATGAGATCGGTTTACTATTGTTAAATTGTTATGCATCCGATTATTCTATCTTTTATACATATAATAAGAATGCAAATCTAACGTGTATGTACTTTTTAGATTTTTATGAAAAAATTAATACTGTTGTCTAGGAATAAGTAATAAAAAACATTTCAATCGTTTTTAGAAATATCTGTCTGTCTGTATATTCGTTTGAACACGCATCGCTGCTAAAGTACTGCGTTCACGATAAAACCTCGTGTTGAGAATCATAAAGCACATCTTCGAGTAACATTTAGTCTTTGTTTCATAAAATCGATTCAACTTTATCAAAAGTTATTTTAAATTTAATTATGACGCAACTTATGTACCAGAGAAAAGTAGATAAGTAAATGGACTTAATACATCTTACATAAGCTTACATAATCTTACAGCCAGTTTTTTATATATCTTTATGTTATTCCGAATAACGTGCGGGCTACCTGGCTGCCGGTAAACGTTGCGTTTATTAGTGCATATCGCATCGCACCTTTACAGGCAAAAATATTGATTTTTTAATAATTTTAGAATATTTTCTTTTTCACTAACTTTGAAACGCTACTAAAACATGAAATTATTATTGCCAGACATTTTTATTATTATCAATAATGCGCCTGATGTTATTTTTTCTAAATAAAAAAAGTATGTTCAAACCATGTTAGCTGTAAATTTAATATTATTTTACTAAGACATAAAAGAGGGTAAATTAAAAATAATATGTATAGAATAACTTAGCTATAACTATAGTTTAGCGCAACACTGACTGTATGATAAATACAGCGATAATTGTGGCAGCGCCTGTTATAGACGCATGTATTCAAGATGGCGTCAGTTCCAAGTAATATGTTTACGTTTATCGTTGTTTTAAATGGTTTGAAATGAATTATTTTTATTTATAAAGAATATCATCGGGCGCATTATTATCAATAACAAAATTGTCTGGCAGTGACTAATTCATGTTTTAATAACGTTTAAAAAGAAAGTTTTATTAAAAAAAATGTTTCCTAAAATTATTTTTACCTGTACAGGTGTGATGCGCATTAATAAATACAACGTTTACCTACAATCAGGTATTACCTACAATCCAACCTTGTTTGGAAGAGTATAAAGAAAGGTATATATAAGAATCAGCTTTTTCTAAAATTTTTGTTCTTCCAACGTTGCTGGCTCTTGTACTAAGGTGTCGCAAAAAAGTCTTGTTACACTTTTTTCAGTCTAGCTCTCATTCGCTCAAAGAGTATAACGCACAATAAGGAACTTTGTTCCAATATAGCTTAAATTTATAGCTAATCTGCCATATAGCATAAAAAAAATCCGTCAAGAATTTCACTAACTACAAATTTTTGACTTACGTCCGTTATTCTGCAAAAGCCCTTGTGTTTTATGGGACAAAAAGCATTTTACATGTAAACTTGTAATATTAGTTGTCACTGTGTCAAGTTTCGTCAAATTCGGTTCAGTACTTTCAGAGTGATGCGTGTTCACAGGGACAGACAGACAACCAAAATTTGTAAAAGGGTTATTTTTGGCTTCTATATCGATAACAAAATCTACCCCGATTATAATTTTCAAAAAATATTTAATGTACAGATTTGGCTTTGTTACAGTTTTATTGTAGTATAGATAGATAGACTATTATATATTTACAAATTCATAGTTAGGATCAATCAAAAACATTATTGTTAATTTTACCTTTACCTTTTTAACTAATGTTGTATTTTGTCTCCGACAATATTTTTTAACTGTAACATTTAATTTAGAGTTTCTACGTTTATTTCTCTAAATATTAACAAACAAATATTTATTGATAAATATGACGCTATAAAGAAAATCTTAAAAGGATATCTTTATAAGTAGTGATCGAATTTAAAAAATAATGTTGACAACCCTAACTTGGGCCACCTTAGTACACGCTAGTACGTGTTAACTGCGTCAGGACCATTCTCACGGCCTCTATCTCATCTTACAGCTAAGCTGTATCGAACCATAACAGTATCTCATTTAAAATGAACACTCTGTATATTCATGGTTTTCAACAAAATTGTTAATAATTTCACTTGGCTGCTCCTTAGTAATTCATTAATTTACAAACATAGGCAGATAAATAGGCAAATATAATTAAATTCGTAAATCTTATATATTAATTCGTGAAGCCGAAACTTGGTATCCCTTATTAAGCGAATTGCGCGAACGGATGAACTTGAAATTTGGCACAGTTAAAATTTATGTGGAAGAGAAGTGCAGAAAGCTATTTTTTTTATATAAAATGCATTACAAGCATATTAAATTAATTAAAATATACATTACTCACACTACTGCTTGAATTTTACACAACATATACACACATGTAAAAGAAAAAGACGTTTTACCATCCGTGATTTTACTCTTACGGTCCAATTACCTTTTCAATATTTTTAACATGATTGACGTTGCATGCCTTACTTGCCCTTTGAAATTAACTGATCAAATTGTAGGTTAATTTTATAATAATATAATATATAAATTCATAATATACATTAATAGTTAATTGTTAAATAATTTACCTTTAGTAAATTTATGGAACCACTGAAATAATTATTATTCTCTTTGAATGTCAAAATTTTTAGGTAATGGTACTGCTTTCACTTCATGTCACTTTGCTTCATGTTGTCATAAAAGTAAAGCAATATTACCAAAGTCAAAGTCAAGTCAAGTCATTTTAATGTTTAGTGTTTTTTTTTATGGTGAACTCACTTCAAATGATGATTCAATAAAAAAATGAGCCAAAAATATTTCGTAAAATAAAAATAAGAAAATTTGTTTGCTCATAAAAGTAATCCATGACTTAGATCTCTGAGGTTACAATGATGCAGTTCAACCTGATGTAGCAATTATATTTAGTAGTTAATGGTGAATTCTGAACAAAAATGAATACGTTTTCAAAAGTTAATGGTAGTATTAAAAACATCTTTGTTTTGGATTCATCATTCGGTTCTATTGTGTATCCATTACTTTTCCAAACGATGATACTGGGTTCCTCATAATGATAACAGACTACATTTCATTCAATATCACCCAGAAATACCACCCACCCATGGTGTCGTGTAAAATTAATTGAAAATTATGTCATGACCTGCGATAAATTTCTTTATTTTCGTAAAGTTATGTTTACTTACAATTTGAGAGCCCTTACCATCTTATGTAACCGCCTGTTTTTTGTTTCAAATTTATAATTAATTTCAATTTTAATTTAGACACAGATTTTTTAAAATGTTTATGTAATTAAAAAAAAAGTGGCAAATAACTGAGTAGCCATGATGAAAACCTTTGATTATAGGAGTATATACCCTTTGACAAAAGAAGCATAATAAAGTTAAAACTTTAAAAAATCAATGAACTATTGTCGTATGTCGACCACTGGGCGCCCACTAGTATAATTAAATTCGTAGGTACTTTTTACTTTTCTGTTTGTCAACTGATTTTCTTAATTTCTCTTTTGTCTTGTAGTTATTGACGAGTTATACGAGTGTTAGGCAATAAAAAATATGGAAATCGTTTTTTTCTAATCCCATTGCTTACTCAAAACGTTTATTGAAATCTCTATGTTCGTCACTCCTTACGTCTACTATATACAATATCTACAGAATACGCAATACAGTTAATAATATCTGCATATTAACACGTGAAGGAACAAATTTGTAGCCCCTATTATGGTCAAATTTCTATCATTAGACTACCGTATATCTATACATAAATAAGCGAGAATAAATCAGATCAGTACCTTTTTGTACTCTGTCAATCGATTTTCTTCATTTATTTTTGTTTAGTAGTTATTAATTAGTTTTAGTATTAACGGTAAAAAAATTGGAAAGTGATTTTATGCTTAACACCGACGAGTCGAAAATATAAGTGTCTGTTTGTAATACTTCGCGTTT
Source organism: Antheraea yamamai (assembly GCA_036509395.1). NCBI lineage: Eukaryota > Metazoa > Arthropoda > Insecta > Lepidoptera > Saturniidae > Antheraea > Antheraea yamamai. Next base: position 15,736,772 of record AP028446.1, read on the forward strand.
TTACATGTATTCATCTGCAATATGTATCCACTCCTAGGCGAAGAAGCCTAGAAAATATGAAAACTTAAAAAGGTAATGAATTATATTCGAATTATTTTAGTGTTATAGGTACTTGATGTATTAGTACACTGATTATCGTTTACTGTATGGATAAACAGTATAATAGAATTGTATTCAAAACTAGCTGACCCGTGCAACTTCGTCTGCACCAAATCGGTTATTACCGGTTTCAATTGTATTTTTAAACGCAAATAATCTTAAAAAACCTAAAACTCTATTGCAGCGTTATCCAGCACTTCCAATCGTGAATCCAAACTATCCAGGGACTCACTCAAATATATACCCAGTTGGTATGTGAGAAATCTTTTAAAGTAAGCCTAGAATCTGTTCGCAGCATTACCTAAAGTAGTGTCATCAAAGTGAAGATCAAAACTAACTTACATATATTGCCGATAAATGTCTTCCCAGTACCCCTTGTAACTTCATCACGTAACATACTGTAAAAGTTGAACTTTATCTACATTAAATTTCCATTTTGTTTTAGTTGTTTGTTTTATAAGAATTTGTAAAGTATGCGTGAAATCTGCATTCAATTTTAATTTGGTCACATTTATTTTACTTTTGACATACAAACCACCTTTTTTACTGAGATACTGAACTTGGGATAATATACCTTTCTAACAGTGAAAGAATTTTTGAAATCGCACCAGTAGTAGGTATCAAGCATTCCTCGAAAACAAAACTTTATCACTCATTATAATATTAGTATAAATACAACATAGTAACTGCAAATAGTAGTCCGGTGAAGCTGTTAAGACCTTGCTAGGTCAATAGCGTGGTCAGTTCGAGAAAAAAAAAAAAACTGCATACACCTCAACTGATTTATTTTAATCTTAGATTCACAAACCTGAACCCAACTACTTCAAGACTCAACAACATTTAGAAAACTAATTTTATCAAATATCGAAACAACACACGTACTGATAGAACTCCAGTTGAGATTCATCTTCTACAATGCAATGTAACTATTATCTAGGTTTATGTTTTAGGAAAAAAACTTGTCACCTTTGTTTAGCAAACATTTTTTATACAATAAACTAAATGTAACAACATATAAGTGACAGTTTCGTTTAGTCATATTTTTTTCATATGAGGTTGATAATTACGCATAGAAATGTCATATAGCCGTAGCTCCGTTATAACGTACTGGACATTATATGGTCCGTCGGAGCTGACGGTTCGAATCCTGGCGATCTTTATTTTTGGTATTTTTTTTTAAAGTAGCTTAGGGAAATATAGCTTATCTTTTTAGCTAATCTGTCTGCTATATATAGCACAATGAAAATTTACCAAAATCCGTCAAAAATTTCATGAACTACAAATTTTTGACTTTCGTCCGTTATCCTGGAGAATCCCTTGCGTTTTATGACATAAAAAGTATTCTAGATGTAATCTCGTAATATTAGTTATCACTGTGCCAAGTTTCGTCAAAATCGGTTCAGTACTTTCAGAGTGATGCGTGTTCACAGGGACAGACAGACAGACAGACAGACAGACAGACAGACAAAAATTGTAAAAAGATTATTTTTGGCTTCTATACCGATAACAAAGTCTACCCCGATAAAAATTTTCAAAAAATATTTAATGTACAGATTTGACCTTGCTACAGTTTTATTATAGTACTAGCGGACCGGGCGGACGTTGTCCTGCCTTGAAAACAAAAAAATCCTAAAAGTCGACCGCAGCGCCACCTACCGGGTCCAATTGTGAATCTAAACCATTCTCGGATCCACTCGAACACGCACACAAAATTTCATCAAAATCGGTCCAGTCGTTTAGGAGGAGTTCAGTCACATACACACGCACACAAGAAATATCTATATTAAGATAGATATTGTGTCAAAGCAACAAATCTTTTTGTAGGTAGAAAATATTAGTACTTTTTCTTTGAATATATATAACTTTGTATTAACACTCATAACGACGTATTTCGTTTTTACGTATGTAATACTAGACAATACCTACCTCGTCACTTCGCCTGCGTTATATATTATCTTAACGATATATATCATGTACAGGGGAAAAAACATAAACATCACACCGCTTGCCCCACTTCTCGACGGCAAAAACATGACGCTGAACGTGTAGTGCTTATAATTAAACCATATAATTATATTGAGGCGATAATGGCAGTTGATAATGTCTTCGAACATAGCGTCGATGGGACAGGTCACAGCCCAAGATAGGCAACAGACCAAGCCGAAGTGTGTAGTACACCCTTGAGCTGGTTGCTAAATAAAATTGGTTGAGTGCCTTAAGCGCTTTCCTTAGTAATCCGGCGAAGCTGTAAAGGATTGTCAGGCCAATAGTGTAGTCAGTTCGAAGAAAAAAGTGTCGATGGACGTAGGATCGAATCCTTGAGTCGTAGGTTCCGGTGAAGGGAAAACAACGTGATGAAATCACAGTATGGTGATAGGGATTTTCCTAAGCTCGCCTGGCTAGCTATCACCCTCAAGTTGAAAATACGTCACCAAGCACCCATAGGTGTGTTCTACCAGTTGCACTTCATCATTTAGCATTAGATTTGATAAATCACAATAATAATATAAGAACTGTCAACTTAGACAAGTGTTACAGGATATTTACATTTAAATGATGTCCGTCTGTTACGCCATCGCTACACACCACAATTGCTGACTAAGAGTTCCAGTCCCACGATGCGGTAGGTGTTCAAAGTATTACGCCATCGCTATACAACACAATCGATGAATAAGAAGAATGCCGAGTTCCCAGTTCCAAGCTGCGGCAGGTGTTCAAGCATACGAGTCAGCAATTTCCACAACAGGTGCACAAACTTAGTGGAAACGTTCGGTGGTCCGACTCCTCCGTTCCCACATTGTTCATGTATAAATACTTGGACGGAACCAACAGAAAGACAGTGTTAACCTAATATCGGTAGCATTCATTATGCTATTAGTTTTAGTTTAGGTTTAGTGTGAGAGTTAGCCTAACATCGGCGACACTCTCACAATGTAGGTTTAGTGTGAGAGTAAGCCTAACATCGGCGATAATCTCTAGTTTTAGATTCATTTTTGTAATTTTTATGTTTAATAAATTAATTTAAAGTAATTTGGTTTTTTTTGGATCCTCCGGCTCTGACCTTCGTAACTCGTCTGTAAACAAGGGTAAGATACTTTTTTGTAAATAATTTTTTAAAGCAAGTATTCAACACGTATGTAACTTTTTTGTAACAACACGGATAAAATGTTAAAAAAAACATTAAAATATCGTGATAATTTCGTTTTAAGATAAGGAAGGATCACAAGTCTATAAAATACAACTAATAAAATTTGGATAAAATCTATCCAGTAGTTTTTGCATGATACGTACTCAATGGTAGACCTCTATCGTTTAATTGTACAAGATGTGCAAGTAAATAACCTTCATAATTAATAGCAAAATGTGGAGCATTATCTAAATGAAGCTTTTGTTTATATCAGAACATCTGTCACCGATAAATATGTTATCTAAAGTGGAATGACGGGACAATTAATCCGCATTAGCGCTTACGGGCGCGAGGCCTACTGGTACAAAGCGTTTTCGCGATTTGCATATCATCCGCATTTCACAGAGTCATTTAAATAATTGTTTAATTCCATTCATTGTCTGGATGCGTTCATTTGGATATACCTTGATTTATCTCTGTTCTGAAATTGATTTGAAATTATGTATAATACTAGCGGGCGCGGCAAACGTTGTCCCGCCCAGATTATGAAAAAATCCTTGACAAATTATATACTAAAACGTTCCTAGTCAATCAATTTATCCGCCGTTTTAAACCGCATGAAAATCCGTTCGGTAGTTCGGTAGTTTGTTTTTGTAGAACAGACAGACGCGGTAGGGGACTTTGTTTTTTACTATGTAATGATTTGCATCTGTTTCAATTTCTTGAATAAAGTTATATTAAAGAGAAAGAGACTTTTTTGTCACAAACTAGATAAATTTAATCAAATAAATTTTTGTCTTTTGGCCTCAGTTAAAACCCCGATCTTTCTGAATTTAGTTAAAAAAATATAGTTAGAATTACGGTTGAATATTGGATGAGCTGCATGCTTTTTCAGAAACTGAATCAAAATCGATCTATCCGAAATATAATTAATAGATACAAATGCATAATTATATCTTTATATGTATATTTGAATTTCTTTTTATTTAATAAAGATTATTTGCATTTGGCATTAAAAACTTTGTTATTCTATGTAACTCTGGACGTCATTCGACAATCACAGAATTATTTTTATTTAATTTTTTCATAGGAAGCATATGTCATCCGGTAACTCATAGACTGTAATTTTGATAACATTTTGTAGACGGAGTTGGGAAGTACATACCATTCTATTATTGATAGGTTATAACCTTTTTTTTTCAATTTGTTTAAAATTATTAAAAGGGACGGACTTACATAATAAGCTTATTAACGTCTTAGAAAGCGTTGCAAAAATAATTCCCAGGAATTAATTTTCGTCTTAACGATTTTAATTTCATTTTGTATACAGGTGGTATATATCGTTCCAAAATTGATTATTAACAAAATTTATAAATAATACATTAAGTAAAATTAAGACATAGGAAAAAATAATCAGTGTATACTAAACGCGTAGGCAAAATTAGTAGTAATAAATTTATAATTGTGTCTAATTTTTTTTTTAAATTTTGTAATAAACATGTACAATATAAACCACTGATCACGAATATGACATAAAAAATGTTTATTTGTCTATATCTCTGCTCTTAAGTAACTCAAATACTAGTATGAAATTTTGTAAATAGGAATCTTATATCTTTCTCCACTTGATAGGACATAATAATTGTCAATAATAATTTTAAACAATATAAAATACTAGCGGACCGGGCGGACGTTGTCCTGCCTTGAAAACAAAAAGTCGATCGCAGCGCCACCTGCCGGGTCCAATTGTGAATCTAAACCATTCTCGAATCTCCACGAACACACACAAAAAATTTCATCAAAATCGGTCCAGTCGTTTAGGAGGAGTTCAGTCACATACACACGCACACAAGAAATATATATATTAAGATGAGCACAATTAAACTACCAAGTCAAACTATTATGCATTTTTAATAATGCCGGTGGTTGTAATACGACAATAATTTATCATTGTAGTATTTTCCCAAAAAATGTGTAAATATTACACATAATAATAATAAGCATAGTAAAATATGACGAATAAAGAATCACGGTCTTATTACAAAAACGAACCTGGTATAACACGAGTTTTACTAAGCAGTGCCTAAATTTAAAATCTATTCGAAGTCATGGTTAAAATATTTTATTACAGAAGCGTGTCCAAGCAGTCTCTAGCTACACATCTGATTTAAGTTTTTTATGCAAGCAACTCTGAATAGCATTTATTTAATTCGATCTCATCATTCAAAAACGTTCCATTACATACAAGTATTTTGCAAACAATTTCTATTTATGAATAATATTTTTGTTCAGATCTTCATTAAGAAAAATTTCTTGTAGTTAAATATACTTATAAGTTAAATTGGTTGTCATTATTGTGACATTCTAGTTAAAAGATAATGATGTAATTGTTAAAATAAGCAATTTATACGATTTATATATTACGTCAAAATGCCTAAGGTAAGGAAAAGCAGTATAATGACAGATTAAATACTCTGTCAGATGTCAATAGTGTTAAATAGCAGTAGTTATGAGTTACTCGTGAAATCTAAAATTGTTTAATTTATTTACTTCTTCCAAATTAGTTACATCCACGAAATCCATAATTTACTATGAAACTTCTTTTGCCGGCAAATAGAGATACAGCTTTAATTACAACAATAAAATACGAACTGTCAACTTAGATAAGTGTTAGAGAATATTTAAATTAAAATAAAGTCCATCTGTAAACAAAGGTAAGATATTTTTTTGTGATCAAACTTTTTAAAGTAACAGTTCAATGCGTATTTAACTTTTTTGTAATAATACGGTTATAATTTAAGGTGTCGTCGACTCATCGATGGTAAGGAATAAACTATTTTGTTGAAACTATTGACTCGTCACTTAATAGCTATTAAACAAAAACATATAAAGAAAATCTGTTGATAAATAAAGAACTACTGGTCCGATTTGAAAAATTACTTCAATGTTCGATAGCTCATGTATCGAAGGCTACTATATATGATCACGATAAAAGCAATAAGAGAGGAGTCCCAGTGAAGAAAGAAGTTTTAAATTATTTTTTCCTTTTGAGAGCTTTTCCCCGTAGTTTTCCCCGAGAGCGTTAGCCCAAAGTAACTATTGCACGCGAATGAAGTAGCTGGAACAGCTAGTAGATTATAAAGTTTTTCAAATTATTATAGGAGTATCTGTCGTTTTACTACTTAATATAATAACACGCATCTAACGACATTATCTGTAACAGAATGTACTTAGAAGAACACAGTTATACTGTGCCCACGTAATATTAAAGTTTTTAATTGAAGACTAAGTTAAATAAGATACTTTACTAAAAAGTTAAACATAATACGAGGAGTACTGAGCATAATGGTTTTGAAATGAATGTAATCTTGTTTATCTTTCCAATGTTAGAACTTAACTATGATCTCTTTTTATAACAGAGAAAAACTGCAATTCCTTTACACTATTTTTTAGGAAATAAGTATTGAATCTAAAGTATAATATTGACTAATCGTTTTTTTTATAATTTCGATGAGTAGCTTGCCGTAATGGCATTACAATATTGGTGTTATATTCTACTATATGTACCTACATTACATAGAACAATAAGCTTAATTACCATGTGAAGCAGGTGTTACTGACAATAGTTATAATAGTGTGGACGTGTGGACAATAGTAAGTGAAAGATAATAATAGACAACTTTTAACAACTCTTGTATTATGAAAAAAAAATATATAGAAAAAAGAGGTTATGTTCTTATGACCACAAGTAGAAGCCAAAATTTCAACTAAAGTATTAAGTACTGTATATACGCAATATATATATATTTGAAATTCTACATTATTTATTTACAAAACATACCTAATAATATAATATTATTTTATTGCAATAAAATTTTAACGCAACATATTTGGCGACAACTAGAGCTGCGTATATACAATTCAGTGCATGACTCTCTCGAACGTGTTCGATGTCGAGTAGAGCCGAGTAACCCCGATTCAACGTGACCGGCCCGAACATGACGCGTTCACTTTTGTTTACTATTCGGAAATAACGCAGAATGCGCCTAAAGAAGTTCCCACTTCAAAAAGACAAACACGATCGAGTTTCTTGCCAGTTCTCCTCACTGACCGAAATGTTTTTCGAATCGAGTTTTAAAGTTAACAAGTGGGCCTTCTCAGGGTTTGAATTGAAAAAACTATTTTCAAGTTTTAAGGCTAAATAAATAGTAGCTCTCTGATTGGTTTCTCAGCATTTATCAACGCGTTCTTGAAAATGTATACATCGTTTTAATTACCAAACCGAAACATTTCACGACCTATAAATTTAATGGCCTATCTTTATCTGTACTAATTACGTGTGCGAAGTCTCGCGGTAAGTGAGTCGCTTAGTTTAATTAAAGCCCCAACTCCGTCCACAGTAGTACAATTGTAATAATATAACTAATACTGACGGTATCAGTTACTACAAGAGTCTCTTAAATTAACACCCTTTTTAATTTGAGTATTGTTATTACTAGTAAAGATTTTAATATACATACATTGTGTGTGGGACGTGTATCAAATGAGCGATGGATAAAGAAGGTGACGTTATGGACCAGCCTTCTGGGTAAGCGCTATAGTGGTAGACCTCCTACGGGATGGCAAGATTGCTGGTGATCATTGATGATATCTTTGAAGTAAGTTTTCACCCGAGGAAGGGTTCTAGAAATTTAACCTGCTACCGTATTGAAAAGTTAATCTATTGGAAAACAAATATAGCATACAATTAAAAAAAAAGCTACATATAAGTATTTATATTAAAAATAGAAATCCAAGTAGGTTAAGTTTAAGATAAACACTAAACTGAAAACAAGTAATTTTGTCTTTTATAGGCATTTTTTTTAATATACTAGCTGACCCGCACAACTTCGTCTGCGCCAAATCGGTTATTACCACTTTTTAGCGTGGGTTTATATTTTATTTCTACCGATAACACGCGTTCAACACAATTACAATTAAAGCACCAGCAAGAAATTATATCGTGTGCAATATATCAAAGACGACAGATCACAGAGAGTGCAACGTCAATCCGAGTACCGCGAGTAGCCACGGACGTCGCTAATTGGCTGCTCGGGATATCACGCGATCTAGGGTGCGTTCAGAAATGCATCGTGCTACAACTTCCAATTTTATTTTCAGACGCGAAAAATCTTCGCGAAATCCAAACTATCCTATATATATTGCCAAGAATGTCTTCCAGGTATCCCCTGGGTTGCTCTTCCGGCCTTCATCTCCGCGCCCCATTTACTATCCTCGCAACAACACAATAATTTTACGGGCTTACAGTTTTTATTTCCCATTATCCTTTAACCAGCTTTTATTCTAGGTGGTAGAGCCACGCTGAAACTATTACTGGATTCAGCATAAATGGGTCGGCTTGCCCGGGGTAGTACCACCCTCTCACAGAAAACCGACGTGAAGTAACAGTGCTTGCATTGTTGCGTTTCGTTCGGTCAGTGAGAGCGCCGGAGACCCACCTCCCCTCCCCTTCCACTTTCCTCTTCCCTTCCTCCCCCCCCCTCCCTACACAGGCTGGCAACGCACTTGCGACACCCCTGGTGTTGCAAGTGTCTATGGACGGTGGTGATCACTTACATCAGGTGACCCACCTGTTCGTTTGCCTCCTATGATACAAAAAAAAAAAAAAAAAAACCAACTCCAAAAATTAACATGATGTATACTTAAGAAGTATACTTAATCTCCATGAAATTTTGAATTTGGTATTTAGCTATTTGTTTTTCACATAAAAATAATATTTTCAGCTGAGATATTAAACTTAGATATATGGTGTCTCGTATTTTTTTGTAAAGCTAATTGATTTTATTCCTTTATTTCAAATCATTCCAGCAACGCACGCTACATTATAGAATTTTGCTAATTCGAATTACATTATCGAGATAAAGTGTTGAAAACATATATTTAGCAAAATAGATAGTAGTTTCATATACCTTTCTAGCAGTGAAAGTATTTTCAAAATCATCAGTAGTACCAGAGATTACCCGAACATCCAACTCACTAACTTCAAATTCAACTTTTTAATATTGCAGTTTCATAGATACGAATTCTAACAGCGTCAAGCCAGTCATGGGAGAGTCACTTTATAGGTAGTATTAAATTTTTATTATATAATTTAGTTCTTTCAGAATTAGGCTACTGAGATTGGTACACAAAGACAAACACAACACTCACAAACATCATGCCTTACGTAAATATACATTTACATAACAATTACTGTTAGTTATTATGTTGTGTTAAAGTTTAATTTTGTTAAAACACATAAAATTTACCAGAATATTGACAAAAGGAGAAAATACAGACCTTTGTGCCTTAAATCAGACGGACGTAGTATATTGTTAGTTAAAATATCATACAATACAATACTAAATCGGGGCAATTGAAAAAATATGTTGTAGAGTGTCTTCATCCAACTCACATTCACATATTGAATTGTTTCTGATTCTGAGCTTTGCAAGATGGACTGGAGAGCACACGTCTACAGAAAGATCCTCAGTCTACAGATAGTAGACGCAGCAAACTTGCAACAGTCACGAAACTTATATGGCCATGGCTTACTAGAAATGTTGTTCTGAATGGAAGCATATGATTTGCCTATAATTCGGTGGGCAGTCTTGTTTGGGGATGATAAATCTTGGACATAGGTTTTATAGTGATCAAAATATCTAGTCTGGATAGCTCCTTTAGCGAAAAGACTACAGCTTCATAACCCTGGGTCCCACTATGTCCTCGAAACCATACCAGAACTTCAGAAATTCCTAAACAATGACATTGATACAAATGGAATTGATTAATTAGATAACTGATGTTTCGTTGAAATATGTTAAACATGTCAAAACAATATCAAATGTAGTGTAAAAAGTTTCAGTAACAAGAAAAAACCTTTCTCTCTTGAAGGCAAACAATTTCATTAATATATTTAAAAAAACATTTATCTATATAATTTTTTTGGGTCAGGAACACTTTCGGGCATCCACAGAACACGCTACTAAATTATTATCACAATCTTTTCAGTAGTTTCGGTATGAATAGAGGACAAACATTGATTTGTATACATAAAGACCCGGCGGACGTTGTCCCGCCCTGATAATAAAAAAAACCTTTACAAACTATATACCTAATCTTTCCTCATGAATCACTGTATCTACTGGTGAAAACTGCATGAAAATCCGTTCAGTAGTTTTTGAGTTTATCGCGAACAGACAGACAGACGTGGCAAGTACTATGCTTTTCTTCGTCGCTTTCATTTTTCCAAAAAAAAGATAAATTCGTGAATAGATTTGTGGGACTACTGAGTCTACTGAGTGAGTCTAATGAGTACTACTGAGGTGTGGTTAGATTATGAAAATTCCATAGATCTATTGATAGAAATCAGACAGCATATAGTTTTTGTATTCATAAAATCTGCTAACATATTTAACTCCTACGAGAACGCGGTCATTATTAATTCCTTATGTTTTCTGTGCATTGCACATATTTGTATATAAAATTCTGGTGTATGTTTGTTCGGAAATCTCCACCGGTCAAACAGTTTGACCGATTGTATTTTATTTTATACTTATGCTGTTAATTGGCTAGTTTCAGGTATAGTTGGACCCGGTAGGCAACACTGTTGTTCGAGTTCTATTTTTATTTTTCATATACAACCAAATATTTATTTTATACTTTCTTTCAATCCTAGATTTTCAACCTTGCGGCACCTCTCGACATATTTAATTCAATATTATTTTTACATACATGACTTATTAAGGTTTACAAAACAACGTCTGCCTACATGGTCCGCAAGTAAAACAAAATATTATCCCAATAATTCCAATAAAATTAAGATATATTACCAGACAGCTGCAATGTGTTTTTATTATAATTTATCTAATCATAATAAAGGCAAGAAGAAGGAATATTATTACTGTATAATGAATGGCATACTGCAATCACTTCAACCGCAAAGCTTCTGCCTTGTGATTCTACGGGAAATGAATAAACATTACAGGTTAAATTAAATTTTACATCCAGAGCGTGGCTTATGCAATATACATCGTACAATGCTGTGTATGTCTGTGTAAAGTGTAAGGAATATACTAATTAAAACTGCAATGTAACCACAGTACATCGTATCCCCTCGGGGTAGATCTGACGCTAATTTTCTATATAGTTCGTTCCGTGGTCGCCTGTCGAGGCTATGTAATAAGTAGTGAATATGACGTCACTCTTTATAATAAAACATTGTACTATAATTTATACGTAGTTATAATCTGAAATAAATTTTCGATTTTTCTTGGTATTTATTATGCTCGATCTATGTTTTAAATTACGATTTAAATTTTAAATGATACTGTTTTTCTTTAGATAAATGTATTATTTTAAGTTACCAATACATGAACTTGTTTAAATTATTAAATTCGATAGATTATTTTATATGTTTGGATCTTCAGCTATAACAATCAAATTTGAAAATTTTCTTTTACATTTCGCAGCATGTATTTTAAATCGAAATACCTCCACCTAATAAATCGCTAAATATTAGTTTATTAAATATTCTTTAGGTCCACAAAACTGAGTTTAGTGATCAAAAATTGACATGAACCCTATTAAATGTGAACACATCATGTACAAAATAAAGAGAAGGTGTTCCATAACATAAAAACAAAGAAAGAGTAAAATAAATGAAACATTTATATTTATTTTTTTCTAGTTGAGGCCAAAGAAACACAAGAGAGTATACCTATCGAATTTGAAACGGTAGGCTAATAGAAAAAGAAAGCATTCGATACAAATTGCCATGTTGCCCTATATTAGGTATTGGTTAACGTAAACTAAATTAAACATGTATTTAATTTATTTAATAAATATATTTAAGGCATTTTAGTAGAAAAAAAAATCTCAAACAAATATTGTAAAAACATCGTTTTTGTTCTTGGTAAGCGTAAATTAAATAAAATATATTTTTTATTTATTCCATAAATAAATTTAAGGCATTTTAATGGAAAAATAGTCTCAAAAAACATTGAAATTATATCGTTCTTCGTCTCGCATTTTTAAATTTGGACCGATAACTGTTGTTTCGTAGGTGGTAGAGCCACGCTGAAGCTATTACTGGTTTCAGCATGAGTTGGTCAGCTCGCCCGAGGTAGTACCACCCGACCCACAGAAACACCCACGTGAAGTAACAATACTTGCACTGTTGCGTTTCGTTCGGTTAGTGAGAGCGCCGGATACCCACATCCCTCCCCGCTCTCCCACTACCCCCTCCCCCAACACAGGCTGGCAACGCACTTGCAACTCTCCTGGTGTTGCATGTGTCTATGGACGATGGTGATCACTTAACATCAGGTGACCCACCAGTTAGTTTGCCTCCTATGATATAAAAAAAATAAAATTGATAAATAACCAGTGTTTAATCGTTTTTGTAAATCAAAAGAAAAAATGAGATTTATAATAAATTGATACTTTTTTTTAAATAAATTTTTGATTTTGCATTTTGTCTTATTTTGGAAAAAAGCTAGAAAACGTGATAACTCAAAAATGGTTCACTTTTGCATAATCCATATGGGGGTTAAAATTACCACAAATAGTCATCCCTATCACCTCCTAACGGGAATACGTCGAATTACCAATAACCCTGTATATTATATCTAAGAATTTATATAGTAAATATTCGAATCTGGTGAAGCCTAATCTATTTATTCTACATATAACATTTATAGCCGTAATGTAATTTTATGACGTCACTATAAGGGTCGAATCTGGAGTATAGTTCGTAAATATACCAACGGATGTATCAGTGTAGCACCGGTTTTCAATTTCAAAATTTAATTAGTTGTCTGGGAGCGAACGGTATCTATGTTAAAGAAACTATTGTAATTCATATAGGGTTGCTAGATCCGATAGAATATATGTCAGAAATTAAAATTATGTTTGGACGAAAAAGCTCAAAGCCGTATATCGCATCGTATTTTTTAAAAGCTTAAATAAAGTCATAGGTACTTTAAAATAATGAACTTTTTTTTTCGAACTGACTACGCTATTGGTCTAGCAAGGTCTTAACAGCGTCACTGTACTACTAAGGCGAGCGCTTAAGGCACTCAGCCGATTTTATTTGACAACTAGCTCAAGGGATAACAAACTCTGAAGTGATAATGACTCAGTAGTTAGTTAGCGTGATCAGATACTGCGTTGTTCGACATAGGTTCGAATCCTTGCTATTGAACCGGAGTTGTCAGTGAAGGAAAGTATCGTGATGAAACGGTAGTATGGTGCCAGAGTTTTTTCTAAGCCCGCCTGGCTAGCTATCACCCTCATTTTCGCTATCCCCGAGTTTATTCTGGCAGCTGCACTTGCAAGTCAGTTTTTCTAGGTAGTTATACAGCCTCTACCCTCCCTTATTACGACGTTTTCATTTAAGAGACGCTAGAATAGAATATTTACTCGTATATTTTGATTATCAATTGGTGATAACCACCTGGTGTTTAGTCTAGACCAGGGGTTGGCAACCTGTGGCTCGTTAGATGTGAAGCTGCGTTTCTTTAGTTCCATACGCAAATATTATGTATTAAAACAAAGAAAAAAAAAACATTTAAAAGCACTACTTATAGATGAATAAATAGATATTTTTCATATTAATAAATAGGTTAGTTTTTTAAAATTAAATAGCTTTATTTATGCTTGTACTATTTGTTGTTGGAAGTAAAAAAATTGTTACAAGCTTTAAAATTTAGTAAATTGTTATTTGTTGAGTCTTCCGACTCAAAAGGTTGCCGACCCCTGGTCTATACAGATATACGACATATTTTTGTTATTTATTATTCATCCACCTGGTGTTTACAGTATAAATAAGACTATTATATTATTTTATAATGATGTTTTAGTAAACCTTCTTAATAGTACATTGTATTTAATTTGTAATTACCACGGGAGAGCCCGCGACGTTTAACTAGGTATAGCGTATTTACCATATTGAACCACATCATCATCTAAATCAGCTGAGATTGTGGTGAAACGTTAAAATATAAAGCTAAATTATCTATAAATTCTAAAAAAATACTTTTATCTAGCAACGTTTTATTATAAAAAGAATATCTGGAATTCATGTCATCATTTAGTTTTTCTAGTTTTATTTATAACTTTCAATAATGTACATACAGTATACATCAGAAGAAATAAATTAAAATGCATTTTTTACACAGTGGAATTTTAATGGATAAAAATATTGAAATAATTCAGTTAAATCGTACTTGCCCTGTAAACTTAAAGGCTCATATTCACTAGGGATAGATCACTGACATTAGAGTCTGAATATTGGATACAAAAGCTACAACAACTGAGCTTGTAAATGGGTTACGATAATAATGAAATTTGGGACTTGGGGAACGAAGCCGGGATAAGTTATTTAATATCCGAAAAGGTATATCTTCTCGAGTGATTTTATTAACTTAAAAACGTCTGGAATATTATTTATGAATCCAAAATACGAAACGTAAAAAGTAACATAATATTCGTTACTACGTCTGGTTTTTTATTTGAAATCGATCATTTGATTCCCGTCGTTGATAACCTTTTAGTTTGAAATAACATTTCAAGGACACTGTTCAACACTATCTCAACCAACCTTATTTGTTGAATAACTATAGTGTTTTTTTTTTTAATATAAATCTCACACTGGCATGTGTCTTCAATAGAATTATATTACTACAATATAACGTAACTGAACCTTTCCCTTTTATTTGCAGACATAACAGAGCCGTACGTCGGTTATTAATTCTCGATCAAAACAAACGTATTACAATACCAATTTATACATATACTTGTATCTACACATATTAACCGAGATAATGTCCCAAACGTCCGAACCGATTTGGCCTAGATTTTTATTAGCAGATAGAGTTTTTAGAGTATTATCTACACTACATATCGTTATGCTATTCCGTCGGGACTAGATAGTAAAAATAAAATTCAATAAAGGTAACTTAAAATCGTTCACCAAATACTATGGCCCGTTCGCTAAGATTTGAACCAACACCGGTCGACGCGTTGCCCGAACACACTAACAACAGAGCTATCATAACTTCGCAATTATTATTTTTCAGGACTAAATAAGACGTCAATAAATTGCAAAAACTGAATGGCTAGGGAGTCCGGACCTTAGTATACCTTCATAATTTTGTATGGCAATAAAAGCCTTCAATCATATTACATAAGTAACTCTACCCGTCTATCATCGCACCTTAACATTGTTGTCGTAAGCAGAAAAATAAAATTATTTATCCTTGCAAACATTTTTCTCTCCATTTCCCTCGGACATTATCGTATTAAAAAAAATAACTAAGATAACATTTAATAATAAGAAAACTTTATTAAACGAACGCGTTTGTATTTCTAATGGATACAATACAGTGTTCCATTAATCAAGCTCACTGAGTAATTCAATTACAATAAATTCACAGAGCCTTAGGCATAACTGATAATTCGCGCTTACATATAGGCCACTTAGCTTTATGATTTTGATATAGGTAAAAGTAATTAAACTTATCAAGTCTCGCGTGTGTTCGAAGGGTTAACAATATAACCCTTCTGTATTTATTGTTCAACGCTTTTTAATTATATTTTTTTTATATTAAAAGCAGGCAAACGAACAGGTGGGTCACTTGATGTTAAGTGATCGCCACCGTCCATAGACACTAGCAACACCAGGGGAGCAAGCTATTACTTGTTTCAGTATGAATGGGTCGGCTCGCCCGGGGTACTACCACCCGATCCACAGAAACACCCACGTGAAGTAACAGTGTTTGCATTGTTGCGTTTAGTTCGGTCAGTGAGAGCGTCGGAGGCCCACTTCCCTTTCCCCCTCCCCGTCCGCTCTCTCCCCTCCCCCCAAACACAAGCTGGCAACGCACTTGCAAGTCTCCTGATGTTGCAAGTGTCTATGGATGGTGGTGATCACTTAACATCAGGACACCCGCCTATTCGTTTGCCTCCTATGATATAAAAAAAAATTGAAATTAAATGTTGCTATGGAAACTGTAATTTCACTCGAACAATAAAAGATCTAATGTTGAAATGATCCACATTCCGTAGTTTATGGAACTATCTATTAGCATAGTGAGCGAATATTAAATAACTTTCTGAGGTCTTCTAGACTATATTTTGTATTCTAGACTATATTTTTACGTTAATTAGTTTTATACTTTATCACGGGCTAAACCAAGGGCGTTTACCAGTATTATTAAATGAAAGTAACCTAGTTATTTCATAACAGATTATGTAAAACTATCTCTAAACGAGATATTTAATGGACGACGGCGTTACTTTGCAAATTCTGTCAATAAGTACCTAGATTAATGCTACTTTGCATTCTCGTCTGGTTTTGATTGGAGCCTGCCACGTCTCAACATTTAAATATATCAAATATTATAAATATTTTATTCTAAAATATAGCAAATTTAATTTACAAACGAAAGTAACAATTAAAAAATATTCATAAATATACCTAAATACATAAATTAGAAAAATCACGACTTAACAATTCATGTAAATAAATTAATAAAACGTAATATTTAATGAATGCCTTAATGAAATGCTAAATTAAGCACAACCAAATCAAATGCTAAATTAATTTGAATATTTATTAGAAGTCAGCCATCTCATAGTAGAACCGCTCTCAGCAATTTAACAGACGCTTCAAAATCCCTATATCTATTTCATAGTCTGATTAAAGCGATTTGCTCATTCCGTTCGAAGGCATTTATAATTGAATCGTGTAATCGATACGTAATCGTTAACCTGTTTGTCAATAAATTTTATTATCGAAAATCGATCTTTGCTAATAGCTAACTTCCATATTATAAATTAATGTACATAGAAGAATGAAAGAGTTGTTTAGTACGATATACGATTAACATTCCTACTATTCTTACTAATATTATAAATGTGAATATGGGTTTGTTTGTCTGTTACACTTTCACGTCTTAACTATATAAGCGATCATTATCAAATTTTTCATACACATTTTCTGGGATACAGAAAAAGACACAGAGCACATATCATTCAGAGAGAATCTACAGATCTTCATCAACGTGGATAAAACTGCTGGCGAAAGCTAGTCAGCTATAGAATGCTAAAATACATTTTCAAATTTTTTTGGTAATTTCAGAAATTAGCACATTCAAACAAATGAACAAAAAACAATCTCTTGATAATATTCTTTTCAGATCAGATATTTTGTTCAGTATAAATAAAAAGGCACATACATTAATTTGAAATACAATCAATAAAACACGTGTGAAAAGAAAACGTCAGTTCGGATCTACGTGGCACTACGCCAAACGATCATGTTTTGTGTTGGAGGCTAACCGAGGCTAATATCGGATTTTGAGCTACGAACCCCCTGCGGGCGGGTTGAAGTTTAGACGACTCCTCGGAAGACGGCAATAACGATCGCCACGCCATATGACACCGGAAAAGTAGCGTGAAATGTATTCATTTTTTATATTTACTGACTTTTAGCTGCAGATTCGCGACATATAATTTATTATACTTAGTGAAGTAATAAAGACGTTACAATATTTATCACAGACAAATTTATGTATTACTAGCTGATCCAGCCACGCGTTGCTATGGCTCAGTTATTACACGTTGAATTGAATAAAACACGTGCACCATAAAATAAACTGGATTTGAAATATAAATTCAAAATTGAAACCTGAAGCCATATCTATGAGATATCTATAACAGTCGGTCTTACAGTTTTCTGTTAATAAACTTATTAAATTTAAAGCGCCATCTATACGAGACTGATGAAACATACAATTAATAACAATAATCAACATTGATAATAATTTATTCGTATTAACAAATAAGGCATAATAAAAATGGCTCAGTGGTAACGTATTTGTATGATGTACTAGCTGACCCGTGCAACTTCGTCTGCACCAAATCGGTTATCACTGGTGCCAATTGTATTTTTAAACGCGAAAAATTTTAATATAGGTTACTAAAACCTTATTGCAGCCACACCATCGGTTTCCAATTGTGAATCCAAACTATCAAGGGACTCAATCAAACATATACCCAGGTGGTATGTGAGAAATCTTTTAAAATAAGCCTACAACCCGTTCGTAGCAACCAGCATATATTGGTGGTAATGTGAAAAAAAGCTTTAAAGGTCTATGGACCCCCAGTTTCCAACGAAGTTCCTTTCCCTTTTTTGTAGACGTTTACTATACAGTCAGTAGAGTTTACATTATAAAATATCAAGTTGATAGAGTTAAATTGTAAATTAAACGATAAAATGTTATTCATAAAATAAAATAATGATAAATGAAACACTGAATAATATCATAACTATTTTCAACTTGTATTAAAACTTTTTAACACTCAATTGTATTGAAGAAAAATATAAATATTAAAAAGATATGAGCACGACGCGTCAAATGTCACTTGCCTGTAACTATTTGTCTAAGAGCTAGCAACGGTTTCGAAAAAGAAAATAAGCCAGCTTTTATATATCTTTATGTTCTTCCGAACAGAGTGCGGGCTACCTGGCTGCCGGTAAACGTTGCGTTTATTACTGCATATTGCACCTTTACAGGCAAAAATATTGATTTTTATATAATTTTTGAATGTTTTGTTTTTTACTAACTTAGAAACGCTACTAAAACATGAAATTATCATTGCCAGACATTTTTGTTATTAACAATAATGTGCCCGATGCTATTTTTTTTTGTAAATAAAATAAAGTATGTCCAAACCATGTTAATAAGATAGCTGTAATTTTAATATTATTATTATTTATTTTTAATGAAGGCTTAGTCGCCTTCTCGGCTATATCGCTTAAGTGACATACAACTATATAACAATAAGAATGACAATAAACTTAACAATAGCTTATATTAATTTTGTACAATTCTTTAGCATCTTTCGAAGTGGGGTCAGACAATAACGAATTGTACAAACCAGTGTGGAACGAACCAGAAGCATTAAGCCGTGATCTAATATCTTCGTTTCGAACACATTCTGCCAGGATGTGGTGCACATCATCGATGAGCTCACAACTCTGGCAGAGTGGTGATAGTACTTTACGCATCAGGTAGGCGAACTTTTTACATGGGATGTGTTCTGAGCGTAATCTTATTCCTGTGATTGCTTCCCGACGGCAAATCGTACTTTCATCAATCCATGGTGACCTTAAGGGGCGTGGCTGAATCGTTCTGTACCATATTCGTTTTGTTTTAGAACGCTCATCAAAGTATTCCTTCCAATGCGAGTAACAGCTATTTTTAAATACTGAGCATATATCCAAGTACGTTGGTAAATATTAATAGGAGCACCTTCGGAGGATCCTTCTCTAGCTAAAAGATCAGCTTTTTCATTCCCAGTTATACCTATATGAAAAACAATTACTTTGTTCTTTGCTTTGAAATCTAGTAATTGCTTCAAAATAGTATATGTAGGCTATCGGTATTCCTCGAAAAGTCGAGGTATATCGCGCTACGTGTTGAAGAACACTTTTTGAATCGGATAAAATAACAATCTTAATGGACTCAGTTGATTGTGCAAATGATAAGGCCTCTGCAATTGCTATGAATTCAGTGTGCATAATTGAAATATTTTCATCAATTTGAAATTTCATAAAAGTTTTGGTATTTGACTCAAAAAATGCGGCTCCTAAATAATTTCCAGCTTTAGATCCGTCAGTGTATATTTTAACAAAATTTTGATAATATTTATTTATATATTGAAGACAAATATATTTTATTTTAACAACATCATATTGACGCTTTGGCTTCCAAATACCATCTACATTTATTTTAATTATATTGTGCAAATCAATGTTATCGTCCCAGGTGTGTAAAGTGAACATTTCATGTTTTATACTTGTTTGACTTGGAGTATTTTTATATTGAGAAAAAATAGTGGTCTTTTGCTTTAACGCCAATGGAGTGATTGGAAAGAGGTGGACAGTTCTTCTGATACATTAGTTAGTTCGTTCTTTTCGAATGACTTAAATTTAAATAGAATTTTGCCAGCTTAATATTGTCTCCTAAGATGTAACGTACATATGCTCAATTCGCTTTCCATAACATGGATTGGAGTACTTTTAATGAAACCCCCGATAAATCTCATGGCCTGGTTTTGGACTTTTTCAAGTTTATAGAGGTTAACCTGAGTACTACTATCATAAAGAAAGCTGGTATAGTCGATTCGACTGCGTGTAATATTGAAGTATAAAAGAACTAAATGTTATGGATGAACACTCCAATTAAAATCGGCTAATGCTTTGAAAACGTTTAGAAACTTAGAGCTAGATACTGCAACTGCATTGATATGTTTATCTCATTTTATGTATGATAAAATAGCGATAATTGTGGAAGCGCCTGTTATAGACGCATGTGTTCAAGATGACCTCAGTCTCAAGTGATATGTCTACGTTTATCGTTGTTTTTCGTTTACGGTGAAATGTCAATATCATAATGGTTAATAAAATGAAATATGTTCTTTGCAATGGAAAAAATAAAATGGTTTGAAATGAATTATTTTATTTATAAAGAATATCATCGGGCATATTATTATCAATAACAAAATTGTCTGGTAGTGATAAATTCATGTTTTTAATAGCGTTTAAAAGTTACTGAAAAAAAATGTTCCTTAAATTATTTATATCCCAAAATTTTAACCTGTAAAGGTGTGATGCGCATTAAAAAACATAACGTTAACCGGCTACCAGGTATACTGAATTCTGTTTGGAAGGGCATAATATATCTTCATTTTAAAGAACCAGCTTTTCTAAAATTCTCGTTCTTCCAACATTCCTGGCTCTTGTACTAAGGTGTCGCAAAAAAGTCTAGTTACATTAACTACAATGTATTGTCTTTCGTTATCCTGGAGAACCCCTTGCGTTTTATGGGACAAAAAGTATCCTAAATGTAACCTTGGAATATTAGTTATTATTGTGTCAAGTTTCGTTAAAATCGGTTCACTACTTTCAGCGTGATGCGTGTTCACAGGGACAGAAAGACAGACAGACAAAAATTGTAAAAAGATTATTTTTGGCTTCTATATCGATAACAAAGACTGCCCCGATCAAAATTTTCAAAAAATATTTAATGTACAGATTTGACCTTGCTAGCGGACCCGACAGACTTCGTTCTGTCAAAAAGATTTGGAATGTGGCAGTTTTTTGGTCCTACTTATTTTATAGCCGGGGCAAAAAATTCTCCTGAACAGAACCGTCACCCTGGTGATAGGGCGGTGTGTGGGGTTCAGCTCGGGTGACCAAAGTATCTTCGCTTGCACGAACTTTGGCCACCCTTCTGGGACCCACTAAAAAACCCCGACTGGGATGTTTGCCAGAAAGCTTCAAACTAAAACTCAGTAGAGTAGGTAACAGAAAATCCAAGAAAAACAACACGTCTACACCGGCAAATCGGCAGGTCGTTGTTGTTATGGTTGTTGTTTCAATTTTCAACTTCTTTTTAATTTGATATGACTTGGAGTCACGTCCATTAAGCCATACCAATGTTGTATGTGTGTAAAGTTTTCATTTTCCGATATTTATTATTTTCTTCGTTGTTCATGTCATTTACATAATATTAGTATGTATTTAAATAATTTTGCACAGATAGGGATATCAAATTAATAATAATAAAACATTTTTGGTAACGCGGTTTGTGTTTGACTGATGTAATTACGTGAAAACTGATGCATTTTATGTCGCGTGCCGAAACTAAAACAAAAGAAATAATATCGTGAAGCCGACCAAATTGAAAATCAGTACTAATTATCTATAACTCTTACATTTGTGACTATTCAATTTGGTCGGGTTCGCGATATTATCACTTTTGTTGAGTTTCGGAACGCGACATTAGATCCTCCAACGCGCACAAAACACTGTTTTGATAGATATGATTGAATTTGAACTTTGTGCAGCGGTATTAAAGTGCAAATTGACTCTTTGGCGTCAGGAACACACCTACATTGCTTGGACGACAGTGAAAGCTTGTAATTTAATATGAACTTTAATGAATAGCAATAAAGTTCAAATTGATTCTACATTTTAGTTAGAAAACGTTTCTATGGGACAAAGAAAAGGGCTGATTTTTGGGTTTTCCCGGCAATTATTCGAATTTTTCTCGCCGTAAAAACCATCCTTGGACTTCAACGAACATTTAAAAAAAAGAATTGGCAAAATCGGTCCAGGCGTTGATGAGTTATGCGCTTACCAACACATTTTGCGATTCATTTTTATATTATAGATTTAACATGACAACATGTAACATGATGTTAATCGACGTAGTTTCGAATTATTACAAGTTGGTTGAAAATTCGTGATATTCAGACCCCACAGTTCCAAAAAATCTTTTACATAGTGCTATTATATGTGTGTCGCTTGACGTCGCCTACTGAAGAAGTATCCACACCAGCGTTATTTCTTTTAATACCTTATAGGGCTAGTAGCGATTGATGTTAAATTACAATGTGGCATATGCCAGTAAACACGCTAAACCTAGGCGAGGCTTGGCTCTTAAATACAACTGCCGGATACATAGGCTTGATAATAAATTTCATACTGGAAAGTGATAGCTTACCAGGCCTAATTTAACAAATGCCCTAGCACCGTTCTACATTTCCATCAGTAAGTTTTTTATCATTGGAAACTCGAACTTCGCAAGAGACGAACCTGCATCTATTACCCAAAACACTTCGTACGCTTTGTCTTTTATATAAATATGCTGAAGTACATTTCTTTTAAGGCTCAACCACGTCAAAACTACTAAACGTGTCAAAATAGGATGGAGAATTTTTCGTAGATGGTTCTTACTTACTAATTGGATTCCAGTATCAATATGCCATATTTCTTAAATTAAAATATTATATCAGAACATAACAAATCACGAAAATGTTATGTCGTAAAATAATAAGCCTGAAACCAGTACTACAGTATACAATTTATATTTTAATGATATTCTATTCGCAACTCATCTTAAATTCAAAATTATACACCTATATATTATTTTAGCTAATTCATGTCCTGAAAAGGTATAGCCAAAATACGAATACTAGTTAGTAAATTTCAAGAAACATTGAAAAAAAATAAACCATCTCATGTAAAAAGTAATCTATTCTCTTTAAGTATGAATATCAATCATTCATATTTATATAACAAATGACTTTTGCCAAAGTAATTTAGTAATCAGAATTAAGTACTTCCTACTTATAAAGGAGATTTCATAAATTCAAAGTAAAATAGTCAAGTTAACGCAATTCTCGTGCCTTCACGTTTCAGTATATTTATATTTTCATTAATTTCTCAAAAAGTAATTTGCTTTGCCTCTTTCTCATTTTTGTATATATCTTTTTGACAAATGCCCAAACTTTATCTAAGTAACAATGTAAATATCTTCCTTTACAAAATGTTCGTTGTTGAATTTAGCTAGTAATTGGAAATATTCCGAAGTGTATGAAGCATTTTATTATTAATTTCTTCTTATTTTTACCACAGACTCTTAGAATGATCATGAGCTACGATACATTATATTATAATTGCGCTATCGTATTTTATAGATATAAAGAAAACAAACGAAAATTGAACGTCCGCGCCAAACATTTTGATCGCTCTGAATTCAGCTGCGGTGAACAAAAATTGAGGTATAAAATGTATTATATTACATGTAATTACATCGAAGCAACTTAAGGATACAGAAATATCATGTTAGTTTCTTGTAATAATATTTTACTTTGTTTTCTATTATGTAAACTTTTAACGATGTTAGGCGCAAGCCTGAACTCTAGGCTGTTTAGAGTGGTCAAAAAGATTGACGGGAACAATAACTTATGTATACCAGAAATTAAGTCGGGTGATGCTTGTACCAGAATAGAATTCTATTACCAAGCACATGTTGAAAATTCCAGTCACAGTGACTATCGAGCATATCGCGTTTCGAGTACAGCTAGCGTACTACCTAGATGCCGAGAGGCTTACAGGCCGGCGTGATCTTGAACCGCTGCAGACAATGCATAACTGACCATGTTTTATCGTCTGTATTATGGCGTGTGTTCTGAAGAGTTGTTTAACCCCGTACCATCTTCTCCTTTACAATACAGAACTACACGGGCGGGTGGGCACACATCTCCACAGATTCACAATACCAACCGTTTCGACAAGAACGAAAAAGTTCGAAAATTCTTGTCTCTGTCGTACTGTGAAGATATGGAATCGCCTTGCGGCCAGTGTATTTCCTTCTTACGTATATAGGGTCCTTCAAATGAGGCGTGAAGAGCCAATTTTCCAAGTCAGCAAGATGGCGACGACTGCCATTGGTATCTAACACCGACAGTCGTCGTTATTTCTGGACTGTACCATGACTTCCGTCGGGTATTGTGCAGTCATTTTGCTGAACTGGTAAAAATAACAGTGACGACTGCTAAGTGAATTGATACCGTCATTTTTTCGTGTTACATTAAAGAACATATACAACTTATTAAAATATTATGGATAAATTCGTAACGTTGTCATAGAAACATATGATCTGTTTATAGCCTTTTCCCGCGACTTCGTTCGCATTAATGTAGATTTGGCCTATCCCTGGGGACATTACTTTTTTCTGGATGAAAGTGATCCTATGATTTTTTTAATAAACCTGACAACGTGTATGCAAAATTTCAGAATCATTGGTTGTGTATTTAAGGCGTGAAAGCATAGCAAATAGACTCATTGTTGCATTTACAATATCATTATTAAGGATTATCATCTGCCATCAATCTGATTTTTAAGCATGTTGTCCAACAAAACTCTTCCTAGAAATATAATTCTGCAAATACTAAATAGCTAAACTTTCCCTATATTACATTATTCCAAAGTTTAAGTATATTTAGTTTAGCACTAAACATGATTTATAATCAGAAACCTAAATTTGATCAAAAAAAATTATTCGAGCATGCAACAAATTGCTGACCAACGTCCAGGAGCCAGTGAGGAATTCGCTAATGTAATTTATTGAGGTGCCGATAAAACTGTCGCCATTACAATTTATAACCTTCGTATTTCGTATTCTGCCCCGTGAACCTTTCACTTCTTTCAATTGTTTTCCCAACAACACTCAAAGAGTAAACATATTTTTTATCTAAAATCAAAATTATAGTTAGTGAAGTCGTTAATTGAAGCGGAGAACTTAATAAGGATATTTGTAGTTTTTATTTGCCATCAAATATATCTCGAGAATAACTTTAAATTTTCTATAAAGTTAGAAAACCTTGAGACCAGCTTATGTAGAATGAGCTTGTCGCTATAAATATAACTATTGGTTTCTGTAGAATATAGAGTTCCTAGATTCCATTATATATAAAGGGTAATTCCATGGCCAGTTAGTAACAAAATAAAACCTTTTTTTCTCGCATAGATATAGTTTGAATGAATATGATATTGGCAGAGAGAAGCGGACACAATTTTTATACATATGACTTGCCTTTCCTTTTCCATATTGCATGAATATGTTATGATAAGGTCACAAAGATTAGTCATGTCATAAATTACATGCAAGTAGGAAGCCAAAATAATTTCAAATTTCGTTGCATTCCTTCAGACTAAATACTACAAAACTATTAAATAATTTAATGGCAGATTCTTTCTCATCTAACGCAAAAGATCGAAGGGAGAAATACGAAAGTGCCCAAAATGGAGCAATCTTGCAATTGATGTTTAAAAGATTACACATAAGAGTTAATAGAAATAATACATCGAAAATGTATATTACACTAGCAATTACTTATAAGCCTACTCAAAGATACCTATTACAATGATTTAACTCATCTATTAATAATTAAGAAACATATGAATCACTATTGCACAATACCGAAATTGAGCACAGTACGTTGTTTCATAGAAAAGCAAAAGTTAATATAAGAAATATATGCGATACTATATTACACAGAAGCATTTGAAATCAAGACAATTATATGATTACTATAACTTGAACGATCGAATGATGACATATTAGGAAAATTTGAAGTCGGTCTAGTATGATTTGAAATTTGTATGCCATTTCTTAGATTTACAATACGAAGGAAACGCGCAGTCTGAGAAATAAAATTGTCGAAAACACGATGCATGTTTAAGAAGCATTAATCATTTGGATTATGAACATATATTTTCATAAAAACGAAACTTTATTTTTCGGAAAACTTCAGTTTAATATTTGTTTTTTTTTACGTGAAACTATCTAATCTCATATTATACAGAGAAATATTAAAACACAACGAAATAAGACATACTAACAATTTATTATATCAAGCAGTTCTTAGCCGCAATTATTGCAATATTTATCGTAAAGGTGTACAAACTAGATTATGTTAACGACCGACATAATGTTAATACTAAAAATATATACAATCTAGTCATATTTAAGTCTGAGTGAAACGAATAAAATGTTTTGTAAAGTGTGTAACTAAAACTATTATACTAGGTTCTATAGTAAGGTCCCTAATTTAATTACTGATTTTCCGAACAATAAATCCAAGCATCATGTTAAGGCTGCTGCCAGAATGTCTACAAAATAATTTTCTCTAAAAATAATAAAGCAGATCGTTTTATCGTTTATTAATTTATTTACTGGTTCTTATCGGTATAACCGATGTTATTCGTATTGAATATGGCCGAATACAGTATGTTAGAGGCAACGGAGGACATAATATTAGCTAGGTATCTAATTAAAATACTGCGAGGAAGCATGCACCTTCCAGAAATTCTTGCCGACCTAAAGAAGTCCGTACGAAACTGTTACGTCGTGACACGACGCAAAATGGTACTGATATGCGAGCACGAACCAATTTGTCGATGAGTGCCAAGATTAAAAAGGGTATACGCATGATGGATCTTCAGTCTTATGAGAATGTTATCTTTAATTGAGATCTGACGAAACTCAAAGAAATAGCAGGAATATTAATACGCTTCAATTATAGCTGTTAGTGTTGTTTGTGTATTAAGAAAGAAAGAAATAATAAAAAAGCTACGATGTTTTCTCTACCAGTCAGTAGTAGACTCAAGTTCACGAGGACTAAGGACGTAAATTAAATTAAGTGTTTTTGATTCGATATTTTACTGTCACTAAATGGTTATAATTATATTTTTATAATGTATCTAACAATCGTATAGCTTATGTTATTAGCTTGACTGCTTTTACGTCCATAACATCATCATTAATACTGAGGGACAGGAATACATTTCCGAAACATATCAAAACTGTTTACATTAACATATTATGTAAATAAAGGCAGAGAAATATGGTAAATCACCACTTGTACTGCATATGTAATACGAAGTTACATTAAATGTTAAAAGATTAAGGGACTACTATATATTTTTATTACAACATATTACAATTGAAGAGTTAGATGCTTGGTTAAAAAATCACCGGTGTGCCATTAGCAGCATTATAAGCGAATACAAACAACAGCTTTTTCTGCCACAATTCTATAATTCGCATTAATATTATAACAAACTAAGATGTCTTTGTTTCTAAAAACTAATATACAAAACTGTTGATCAATTTAAAAAAACATGCATAGAAAAGTATAATTTATTTCTGACTATATAGGCTATGTTTCCGTCTTAACAATTTGCATATTGAAATTAAACCTTACAACATTGTATTCCGTTTTTAATTTGACATATGTTTTGGGAAACTGTGCCAATTTTTCACTATTAATTTCATACAAAATTCGTTCATATTTCATTGCTATTTCCATCTGTATTCCTTTAAAAAATAAATCAAACGCCTCGATAATTCTTTGACTCGTACAAGTTTTAAAAATGAATGAAGTTATAGCTTGAAACAATTATAAACTTGATTACAATTGTATGACTATATGTCTGTTACACGTTCAGTATCAAACGTTGTTACTCAAGTCGGTTCTAAAATTTAAAAAAACGTAAAATCTCTACATTATAACTTACAATTTGTGAAATGTCTGAGGTCAGTCTAATTTTTTTTTCGTCATAAGGACTGAGTTGGGAATGTTCATATGTCCATGTATCTTATAATAGCAGTGCAAGCACTGTATCTATACCACAGAAGCAAGTATGACGGCAGTTCTTCTGCAACCAAACCTTGCACAGAATACATCCTATATAATTAAACTTTGTTTATTCAATAAACTTAGATAACTTAAATAAATAAAATCGTTGGGCATAGTTGTTAATATATCCTAAGTTTTTCAAGTAATAAGCTACTTCCATACAAAATTTTACTGCGATCGGTTCAGAGATTTTTTTATATAACAAATAGACAGATAAAGTTACTTTCACGGAGATAATAGAATTATTATGCAAAGGCTTGTAACAAGTGTGTTTTATACATTATATTTTCAGGTTATTACGAAGACCAGCACACGTAAGGGCTATTTTTCCATAAAATAAAGCAATGTAGTGTGTCTAAATGTGCCTTGCTGTGGAAACGTGATAAATGTATAAGCTCTAATTCAACGTACCTCTAGAAAGAGTCCTAATAAAGTTATCTAAGTTTGCAACGCTCCACCGACGTTACGTAAGTGTTCCGCGACGGTTTTATTTCTTTACTGAATTTAATGAAAATTTATTACTGTTTTAATCTCTTAAACAAATATCTACACTTATTTTACAAAGTTTATACGTTTGTATTAAATATTTTGTATTTAAAACGCCCTTGTTTTCTTCGCGTTTAATATAGACATATTCTCTGTATTGAATAATGTAGGTTATAAACGTAAGGAGCGTGAATTATGACCAATAAAGACCTATAAGACTTAATTAAGACTTCAACTCATCTAAGGTATGGAAAAGAACTATTTCTAAATGTTTTATTGATTACACTAAAGCTCGTCAACAGGCATTAAATAAAAAAAAAATGAAGAGAATCAGTTCACAAATAGAGGAGAAAAAGGTACTGAATTGTTATATCTTCACTTATTTATACTATAATAAATATTTCTACGTGAATTAATTCATAAGTATCAGTTACTACGAAATAAAATTTTGGAGTGATAATAAGTCAATATTCGTTCAAATAGAATAAACACAAACCGTGGGTGAAGAAAACTTGATCTCGTGGGTGGTAGGGCGTTTCTTGTATTTATCTTGAAAATAACAACCCACACACTAAAATATATCGACAGGAGTTCACAAGCCGCACTTGACTAGTGACACGACATCAGGCACTAGTCAATAAAACAGCAAAAATTTTTCTTCTTCTTACGCTTATCCCATCACCGCCAGCATACCACTAAACTACGGTTGGCAAAACTTCTTTTTCTCTTGCATTCTCTAACATAGAAATAAAGTTGATCATCTTCTTACCCTTATCGTAAGTAGGGTCGGCAGACCATGTTTTCCTTTTCCACTCTCCTCTGTCAGCTGTAAACTTAGTATTCAAACCTTTTACACACATGTCATTATACAATTCTGTACATTATTTATATACATATCATAAGGCTTAGTAGCCGCGTTGCAAAAATATAAGAGCCCGATAACTTTTTCTCCCAAATTCATTAAAATCCGTCGACTTTTCTCTGTTTTATGTAAATACAATGTACATGTATTGCACATATAAACTATCCAGAATAACTTCTCTAAACTGTTTCAAAATCTGTTGTGTTATTTATAAAAACTAAGTAAATAAATTAACAAACGCAAATTTGACATTGTTTTACAATAGATATAGATATATACTTAATTTGTATATGGTAAAGAAGGTGTGCGAACAGGCGGGCAGTTTCTAGTTATTTATGAAATTTCATATTCTAAAGGTATGTTATCTAGCGTACGCACGACGCTATCGGTAGGCTCGAGACGAGCTTTCGGATAAATCGTAAATTCCCCTGAGGTATCAAGTGTCGCCCTCCGGCGGGCGTTAGGCCCTCAATTTATCACGAACAAATTAAATGGTATAGCCTAACGCGGTAGAAAATGTTCGTAAAATTCAATTCCACTGATCGCATTTCTGCTGTTTAGTTTAGTTTATTGTATTAATTTTATGTTTTATAGATTTTATTTTTATTAACCACTAGCTTCTGCCCGCTACTTCCTCCGCGAGGATTAGTTATTTTGAGCTAACGTTAACATGTAGCGGAAATTCTCAAAAAGAAAAAGAACCCGATTTCGAAACATTCTTCATTGGTGCTCCCCTTCTATTGGTCTTAGTATGATGATATATAGCCTAAAACCTTTCTCGATAAATGAGCTATCTAAAACTGAAAGAATTTTCCAAATCGGACCAGTAGTACACATTAGTGAGTTCAATCAAACAAACAAACGCTCCAGTTTTATAATATTGGTATATGTAGTTGATCATTGGCATAATTATTTTATACTAATTGCCCACTTCAGATTCTCACAGGTGCACAAAAAAAATGAGAACAAATCTTTCCTTTACACTATGATCGCGTAATGATATTAAATGGCAACTCAACAAATGAACGTCAATTCTGTCAATATTTTTGAAGACCCCTTACTGTCTTCTGTCTTAATCACTCACCTTCACGTTTTTTTACTTTGCCACACAATATTTCAAACATTTTCTTTTAACCTTTTCTTCGTTTGTAACCTCGCCCTGAGAATTACATTCAAATACAACAAAAAGAAAATCGCCAAATAGGTGCAGCCGTTCTGAAATGACGCGCGTACATAGATTCAGCAATTGATTTCTATTTATCTTAATATATATATTTCTTGTGTGCGTGTGTATGTGACTGAACTCCTCCTAAACGACTGGACCGATTTTGATGAAATTTTTTGTGTGTGTTCGTGGAGATTCGAGAATGGTTTAGATTCACAATTGGACCCGGCAGGTGGCGCTGCGATCGACTTTTAGGATTTTTTTTGTTTTCAAGGCAGGACAACGTCCGCCCGGTCCGCTAGTATAAATATATACTTA
The DNA here is from genome assembly GCA_036509395.1 of Antheraea yamamai. Taxonomy (NCBI): domain Eukaryota; kingdom Metazoa; phylum Arthropoda; class Insecta; order Lepidoptera; family Saturniidae; genus Antheraea; species Antheraea yamamai. The sequence goes on from AP028446.1 coordinate 15,767,930, forward strand.
TTCTAATTATTTCATTATTGTATCCTGCTCTTAATCGACCTCGACCATATAAAATAAACCGATATGTTAGTCAATATTAATAAGGGAAGGAACGTGAAATGCGAATGTTAAAATACATTTATGGTGTTACTAAAATGGATAAGGTTAGGAATGAATAAATCAGTCAAAGTATGAAAATAGCACCACCAGTAACAGAGAAGATGAGGAGTAATAAATTAGCGTAGTATGATTAAGTTATGAGGAACAAAGAAAATCAAGTAACCAGAAGAGAGGTAAGAAGGCATGGCCGGCATGACAGCGGCGACCGGCGAGGGATACCGCATCTCTCGGTAGTCGCCATTGTTTTTGGATTGTGCTGTGCTCACCATCATGCACAGTCACTGTGCTGTGCTACAATAAAAAAAAGAAGGACTTAATATATAGGAGTAGGAGGATCATGTGGTAAATGATATTTCTATAAAAGTATACTGAGTTAATATCTAGCTAACAGAGAAATGTGGAAAGGTATGTGGTGTCGCATAATAATGGGATACTATTTATTATCGGTATCTTAAAGGTTGAGTGTAGCCGTATTACTGCACCCTGGATACGCCTCAGTACGCAGGCGCATAGAAGAACCGACAATTAACTAGCCCCATCATTCCTGGTATCTCATTCTTTTTGCCAAATTGGCATCATCACGGTTAACACTGTTATGTATTGTAGTTTATAATATAGATCTGATGAATTGAAGTGCGGTATTCAGTTTTATCAGTATTTTCAGATTGATATGATATGAAACATTCAACCTCTTACAGGCTGATGCTGATCATGATAACCTACTTCACTCACGCAATTAAAACAAATCTAACGACATTTTATACGTTGAAATCCATTAAGCCATTTGACCTACAAAGCGAGCTAAAGAAATAAATATAATAAACATAGATATACTCAAAAAAGATGACCCTCCTTCGTCGCAGTCGAGTAAAACAACTCTGTTTAGCATACAGAACCACAGGTAGGGTTAGTTATCTATAAAAATAATGTATTTGCAAAGAAAAATGTTCGCAATTTCTTCCACGTGAAAATTTATTTACACTACGCCTATGTTATAAGCGACCGAAATAAATATGAATTTATTATACTCCAAGGATCTGGAACTACGATCTTCGTACCAGTTTCTAACACAAAATATTACAACTGTAAATTGTCGTACTTGGTTCTTACGCAAAAGAAAATATCAGACGATCGCATCGGTAATAGAGGAGACAAATGTGAGGCATTTGTTTGAATATTGGATTATTTATATTTTTTGAAAACACTATACGCTATAAGCGTTCCACTTACAGACATGACATGAAGTAAAAGTATAATTATTATTAATCTATACGAATAAATAAAATTAAACTGCTGTTCTTTATCTCGGCTGTTTCTCAGAATTTTTAACCAAGCGGACTTTGGCATGTCTTTATCAGAGACTAGCGGGCCCAGCGAACGTTCTCCTGCCCTGATAATAAAAAAAACTTGACATAATATACTTAGTCTGGCCATCAATACTGTTACAATTAAAATAAACAAAATATTACATTTGGATTTGGAATCCGTCATTTTTATATGATTATTCATTGAGTTTTCTCATTTTGGCGCCAATACATAGTACAATATTTTGCGATATTAAAATGGAGTGGGATGATAAAGAGAACCGAATCGCTGTGATTGCATTACACAAAGTAGTTATGGAGTCAAATGCAATATTTAAAACTCTCTATACGCTTGGTATTAGTAAAATGTTTGTGTACCGGGCTATTAATAGGTACAATGAGACCTCCTCTGTTTGTGACAGAAAAAGGTCTGGCCATCCACGTAGTGTTCGTACGAAAAAGGTGGTCAAAGCAGTAAGGGAAAGAATTCGAAGAAATCCTGTCCGAAAGCAAAAGATTTTATCTCGGGAGATGAAGATAGCACCTAGAACCATGTCGCGTATTTTAAAAGATGACTTAGGACTTGCAACCTATAAAAGACGTACTGGTCATTTCTTAACTAATGATTAAAAAAAGAATGGGGTGGTGAAATTGAAACAACTACTGAAGCGGTACGCAAGAGAAGGTCACAGAAAAATTTTGTTTACGGATGAGAAAATTTTTACAATTGAGCAATATTTTAACAAAGACAATGACCGTATTTATGCTCAAAGCTCTAAGGAAGGTTTCCAATTAGTCGACAGAGTGGAACGTGGGCACTATCCGACTTCAGTGATGGTTTGGTGGGGTATTAGCTATGAAGGAGTGACTGAGCCATTCTCTTGTGAGAAAGGTATCACAACATCGGCACAAGTGTATCAAGATACCATTCTTGAGAAGGTAGTGAAGCCCATTAACAACACCATGTTCAATAACCAAGAATAGTCCTTCCAGCAAGACTCGGCGCTGGGTCATAAAGCTCGGTCTACGCAGTCGTGGTTGGAAACAAACGTTTCGGACTTCATCAGAGCTGAAGACTGGCTGTCGTCTATTCCCGATCTTAATCCGCTGGATTATGATTTATGGTCAGTTTTAGAGAGTATGTGTTGCTATAAACGCCATGATAATTTGAAGTCCCTAAAACAATCCGTACGATTGGCAGTGAAGAATTTTCCCATGGAAAGAATGCGTGCTTCTATTGATAATTGGCCTCAACGTTTAAAGGACTGTATTGCAGTCAATGGAGACCACTTCGAATAAGCTTTTTATATTTTAAATTGTTTTATATTTATGTATTAAACTAACACACTGTAAAAGTAATAAATGTTATTTGCAATAGAAAATATTTATTTTCTTTGTTTCAGTATTTATGGCAAGACTAGGTATACCTAAACCTTCCTCATGAATCATTTTATCTACTAGATAAACCGCATGAAAATTCGTTCAGTAGTTTTTCATTTTATCGCAAGCAGACAGACGTGGCAGAGGACTTTCTTTTATAATAATTATATGTTATTACCGAGATACCGAGAATTTTCAGATAATTTCTGGATTGCATATAATTACAAGTTTCCGTAAGAGCTAAGTAATAAGAGAAATAACAGTCATATATTAAAGTCGGTAAAAGGGTTGCAAAAGTGGAACAGTAATGTGAAAATTATTATTAACAATGTAAGTAAGGTAGGATAAAAATAAATAGCAGTGTACCTTACGTTGTCTTCATATATTATCATGTAATTAAATTAAAATGTATGTAACTCATATTAAGGACATGCTATAATACGTTACAGGAAGAGATTCGCGGTTGAGATATAGGCTCGGTCTAGTTCAGACGCTAGGATACATAGATGTATAACAAAACCGTATGTTGTAAGATAAACACCTTTTGTATCATAGTGTATCTTGTTCAAATAAAGTTATTATTAATTAGAAGTATTTTCAGATAATTTTTATACTGCATATTATTAGGTATTCCCATAGGAGTTAAGAAATAATAAAAGGAATTACAGGCGTATCTTAAAATCGGTAAAAGGGTTGTAGAAGGTAAACAGAAAATTATTATTAAAAAAAGTTCATAACTGCTCCAGATATATAATACGTAGTTCCGTCGTAGTTAAGTTACCCTTACTGATATTATAAACTAGTTTTTGTTCGCCATTTCGCTCACGTTTATGTAGATTTTATATATCCCTTGTGAGCAGTACATGTTTGAAGTAAAACTTCTTTACGCACGCTTCACTTACTCCCCGTATGCAGTTAGTGAGGGTAGCCCATACTTAGTAAAACTCATAATAAATTTAAATATTTGTAGAAAATTAATAAATGTATATCATATATATATATACGTGTGTATAAACATATATATATATAGATACATATGGATGGAGCTAAAACAAGTTTTATTCAGTCGTGTGGTCTAAAACACACTTGTTTTTTTTTATGAATAAAAGGCACCCTGTCTCCTTTTCCTTTTCCAGAGAACGTATATGCAAAATTTTATTTTGATGACTATGAGTTTATTTGTTAGGTTTTCATACCTTAACTACTTAACCGTTACCATGAAATTTTGCATACACGTTGTATGGAGTACAAAAAAAGATTTGGAGGACCTCTCATGAAAAAAAAATGTGTTCCTATGGTTCAATTTGGTTAATGGTAAATCTACATTAACGGTAGCGAAGCCGCGAGCATAAGTTAGTTTTACTATATCTCAACAGTAGATTTTGTTAGACCAGTGGTATGCGACCTATTTTTTAAACGGGCCACAAACACGTTTCAGTGACGGTATCGCGGGCCGCAAACTACAAATATTTAGGCATTAAATAAACAAAACGTAATTTCAAATTAACAACGTATTAATGTAGTGAAAAATAGTTGTCCAATAAAACACGCTTGGTATAAACCCTTATATCATAAGGAGCACATTGCGGCCGGGTTATCTGGGATCTATTTAACTTACTCAACGTGATCATAGTTTTTCTGATGGGCAAGAAATTTAAAATTATTGAAAATAAAGTATCACCGGGTGGGTCAACTACAAAGGCCCGTCGGGCCGCAGGTTGTGTATGGCTGCGTTAAACTATATTTTATCTATTGCTATCAAATTTCATATTATATGAATGAATGCATAATTTATTGCATTTCTTAGTTTGTACACTGGCAAGCACAGGGCATTTTTTTTCAGCTAACCAGCAATTTGCCATCATTATTAAAAGTTATTATTGCAGGTAGTGTAAATATAAAAGAAGTGAAGAGAATGAATAAAGCAAAAACGTAATACTAAAATTAACTTAACATTGACATATAACTATAAATACATAGTGTACTGAATAGATGAAATTGTTGTAATTTGTAGTAAGAAATAAATCCAGTAAATTAATGATTTCTCTCGAAAGACACGTACGTCAATTAACACAAAGTTTTTAAAACCAATGTTATATTTTGCCAGAAAATCTTTGTAATTTCAAAACCACACTCGTAAAACGCGATCCTATCGCTACCTAATATCAGCCAGACAACCTTCACATTAATCTGTAGATCTATGTATATCTATACTTAACATCGGTTAGGTACATTGTTTGTGCTTGACTTTCTGTCTACAAAAACAATTTTATTATTAAAATGTATGTAGGATACTTCATATTTATTATGGAAAGTATTTTTACAAGTAATGATATGAGAATGAACCTCAATTCACTGAACTCAAACTAAGAGATAAATCAGCTTTTTCCCGCGACTTTGCTCAAATTATTGTAGATCTGATTTATCCCTCACCAACGCATGCATACTGATTATAAAGACGAATTGTTGAAAGGTAGAGTAGTCGATGTACTACAGCGCAACCTAGTTACGAGGTATAGTAGAATAACATTAAAACCTTCTCCATGAAAAAAACATATATGTAAGTGTGTTAACTTTCATAGTGATCATTTATGCGGTGTCGAAATTTATCATTGTCATATATATCAACATATATTGATATATATATTGGTGGATACATGTGTAATCAGTTCAATAAAAATAGATTAAATGAATAAATAATAGAAAACAATTTTAGACCTAGTTGAAGCAGACCAGATAATTCGAATAACGCTTTCAAGTTTCCGTGGTGTAGCGGTTATCACATCTGCCTAACACGCAGAAGGCCCCCGGTTCGATCCCGGGCGGAAACATTTTTTTTTTTTATAAAAAATATGTCTAGGGAAATTAATTTTATTATTAACAAATATAATGCCATCAAAAACAAAACTTAAAAAAAAAACAACAAGTCTCGCAACTCCGTTCTTCTACCGTAAAAAGTGAGATCCATGTAATACCAAGTCGGTTACTTTATTAAGTCCCTACTTAAGGGACCTTTTGTCTTAAGTTATTATGTAATTAGCTAAGCTAACAACATTTTATAGTGACCATATCAATATTAAAAATCTGTTATTTAAAACATTAAATAAAATATATTGACTTGGCCATCACATGAAAACACAATATATCTCACAAGTAATACATATTATATTAAACAAGATTGTTTATTGCGATTGCCAAGTCAATATATTTTATTTAAAACATAGAAGATTTTTAATATTGATATGGTCACTATAAGATGCTGTTAGGTTAGCTAATTACGTAATAACTTAAGACAGAAGGTCCCTTAAATATACCGTGTTTATACAATGTCTGCTTGGTTACTGAAAATGCAGGCTTCTAGTTTTATCCACGACGAAGTTATAGGGGGTCGAAAAGGGCCTGAATTGCTTCGATAAAAGGATAGTATGGCCGTGCCGCTTTTTTGTCCGACTTGGTGGAGGCACTGTCGTGCCCCCAGATATAACTCTGAATTATTTTAATTATATCTGATAACTCCATGCAAAACGAATTAATAAACGTACTGATAAAGATTTCAAAAGTGTTTTAATTTGAAAGAAAACGACTATAGTATAAATATGTCGTGAATATTAATTATTATCCTTATCTTATGTATTAATACTTTATCGAGATGAAGACTTTAAACACGTAGAATCTTATAGTATAATCTAAACTAATATTATAAAGAGGTAAAGTTTGTGACATTGTGGCGTTGTAGGGGGTAATCTCAGGAACTACGGGTCCAATTTGAATAATTCTTTCAGTGTTATATAGCTCATTCATCGAGAATGGTTATAGGTTATATATCATCACGCTAAGGTCAATAGGAGCGGAGCACAGATGAAAAATGTTTCAAAATCGAGATGTTTTTTTCTTTTTGTAAGCTTCTGCTGTGAGTCAGCGTTAGCCCAGAGTAGTAACTATTACTACGGGGACGAAGTCGCGGGCAGGGGCTAGTCGTATATAAAAAAAAAACAATGAGAAACGAACGGCCTTCGAAAATCACGAACTCAAAAGCGTCTAAAAACGCAAATATTACCGAGTATGTTAGTGAATAATATACCATTATACACTTTTGTGTTCGTGGTATTCTGATGGAGGTTATTTGACAAAATCTATATCTTCAATAGATTGAAGTAAATCAGTATGTTAATTTTCTTTTCTATATTCGTATATCCTTTCTGATTTTTTAATATTATTTTATCTCCTTTCTTATTTTGTTCGATTCCTTATTAACTGACTTCATTTTCATATAATTTATTACATAATTTTTTTGTTTAATTTTATTATATATTTATTTAATTTCTCTAAATTTCATTGACACATACAATTTGATCCTATAATTTAATATTGCCAAATATTGTCGAAATTTAAATGGTAAAAGAATCAGTATGTATATTGTATACATATCTGTTTTTTTCCTCAAAACCGTACAGGCGTGATGTTAGGTTATGGAATAATTAAATCAATACATAGTTGTTACTTATTAAAAATTAATACTACTTATCTTTATCATTTCCTAAAGAAATAAGCACCCAATAACGAAAACCCTATCCCATCAGATCAGTAGTTTTTGAGAAAATCGCGTATATACAAACAATACATACAAACGAGTGGAATACAGAACCTACTTTTATTGAAGTCGGTTATAAAAGTAATTGATTTGTATTTCTTATAGGAAATACCTACGTATATAGTAATATCGTACCTTCACAAATTGATCTCATTAAGTCAGTCAATAGGTCTGCCTAATCGAATTGAAATAGCTTCGAGATAAATAAAGGTCGCGAGGTTCTCTCAAGACGTAATACGGTGGACTGTTCGACGACAATTTTAAAAGTAACTCCAGGTATTATAAAAGGTTAAGAGTACGTTCTTAAAACACGTATGTATATATAAATTTATATATAAATTTCTTCTGTACGAGTGTATGTCACTGAGCTCCTCCTGAACGGCTGGACCGATTTTGATGAAATTTTGTGTGCATGTTCCAGTGGATCCGAGAATGATTTAGATTCACAATTGGACCCGGTAGGTGGCGCTGCGATTGAATTTTAGATTATTTTTTTATTATCAAGGCAGGACAACGTCCGCCCGGCCCGCTAGTATATTATAAATGTAGTCATATTATTAAATTGCATTTAAACTAAATATTTAACTATTTTACATATTTAACATATATAATATGAAAAGTAACAAATTGTATTTTCATCCTTGAATCTCGCTTATGAATGGTACAATCAGGGCTTCCTTCCATTTTTGTGGGAAAGTGCCTTCTACAATTGATCTATTACATATAATAGATAATGGCTTTGCTAAGCATACTGCACATTTTTTTGCAAAAATTGGAGGAATACCATCACTTCCTGATTGCACTTTAATTACAGTTTAGAGATCTTAAATATTTAGAAACAATGTCGCTGGTTATCGTTAATCCTGAAATATTTGAATGGTGTGGTATTGAATTGATTAGAATCTGATTCTCAGAGGTATTTGGTTGTATATATATTGAAATGAAATACTTTAAAAAAGCCTCATATATATCTAACGTCTTAGTATAGGATTTTGATTTAAATGGTACCATCTTAGGTATATTATTTACGTTCTTTAATTCTTTCACGTATCGCCAGAAGAACTTAGGATGTACCTTTAATGATGTTTCACACCTTTTTACGTAATTACGCCAGCAGTCCTTCTGCATACGCTTTTGTCTTCTCCTAAGCATCACGAAGGTGTCATAGTCCCGCGGATTCTTATTTTATTTCCACAATTTGTGATACCTAGCCTGTTCGTTTATGACTTTCATTAGGCTTCTCGTATACCACGATGGATGATTACTAGACACTGTTGTGATGCTAGGAATAATTTATAATAGCTTCGGGTGTGTTAATCATAAAAATGATAACAAATTTTCTCTTTACATTAGGACAATGTAATAAAATATACTGAACAACTGAAGGTCAATCTGTCAATATTTCTGAATATCTCCTCACTGTCTTCTGCCTCACTAACATACTCATTTTTTCGTATTAATTTTCAGATATTTCCCTTCATACAAACCTTGTTCTGACAATTACAAACACGACAAAAAATTGGTTGTCTATAAAGTCGGTTTACGGACGACAATTTTATGTGATAACGACTCGGACGCATCGGCCGATGGAGCGGAAGACAGATAGATGCGTCACAAGCCGAACGCTTAGGCCGATCACGCCTCTCTATCGCTTGTTCCGCGCTCTCGCTTGCACCCTCGGCTCAGAAGGAACGTTATAATGTGTCATGCTTTTTCGTACGTGCAGCCGGCGTCCATCGATTTATAAGACGTCATCGCGTCAAAAAAGAATTAGATAAATAGGTACATTCATTCTTATCATTCTTATCATTCATATTCATATCTTATTCTTAAATATATTCGGCAATTGATTCTTATTTATATGATTTATTGTCCTTACATAATTATGGAAATTTAAATTAGGTAACAAGTCTATGTATAAATATAAACGAAGTTGACTTTGTTTACCCCGTATGCGTTAATATATCACCCGTCTGCCTGCGAGCAGTCAGACTTTATTCAGTTAATACGCAACGTCTGTAAAATATAACCATTTTACAATAGATGGCGTGCGAGTCCTTTCAGTTAATCAATTTTATATAGTTTAACGACAGTTCGAGGCATTAAATTTAAAACAAACAAATCAAGGACAACAGTTAGTCAAAAATAAAAATAATTCATTTCTTTATATAGATTTAATTAAAATACTGAGTAAGGTTGTGTTTCGAGAATATAACAGAGAAATTCTTTTAAAAAAGCTTGTGATTAATTATTTTTTCCTTGAAACAAGAATATTTATTCAACATTAATGGAAATTTTAATTAACTGGATCGTTGCGAATGAATACATTTTTAATAAGTAACCGTAATATAATTACATGGAAATTGTTAATTTTAAACGGAACGTAAACCTCTCAATAATCCATAGTTGGTAGGAAAAAAAAAGAGAACATTCAACAAATGTTTAAAACTGTATGAGCTTAGAAAATGTTTCACCCATTTCTTCGTAGTATTATAAATGAAAAAGTTTTAATTTCATATATAAAATTGAATTTTAAGTAATCGTAGAAGTACGTCCCACTTCTATCTCAAATCCACATATTACTTTACTAGCGGGCCCGGCAGATATTGTCTCGCCCTGATTATAAAAAAAATCCTTGACAAATTATATACTAAAACGTTCCTCATGAATCACTTTATCCACTGGTGAAAACCGCATGGAGATCCGTTCAGTAGTTTTTGGGTTTAACGCGAACAGACAGAAAGACGCGCTAGGGGACTTTGATTTATACTATGTAATGATGATGATATATAACCCCATCTACAAAACGTAAAAGTTTTTATATTTAACAAAGTATAACGACATAATCCGAAGGCTACTTCCTTTAACTCATAGAAATAGAAGATACAGGAGAGCAAAAAAAAGTTAAGCTCCATATGGAGCGAATGGCGAAAAACCTGGCAAGCGTCAAAGTTGGGCCAAAGAAGATGCGACATCGACTCGTGCGTTTAAATTAAAGGGCTTCGATCTTTCCCGAGGTGACTGGTGCAAACTAAATAGATTACGTACTGGACACGGGCGGTGTGCACAGTTTAAATACCGATGCGGAGAGATAGACTCGCCGCACTGTGACTGCGGGGCGGATATCCAATCCATAGCACACATCATACAACAATGCCCACTAAGGAAATATAATGGTTCTTCAGATGACCTCATCGTTCTTACCGACGACGTCCTAAAATGGCGGAAAGAATTAAATCTCCAATTATAATACAATAGAATGGAATACTTCATATCAGCCATACGATTAAATAAAAAAAAAACTATTAAATATCATAAAACAAAGTGTTTTTTGTGTCTGTGTTTTCTATCGATTCTTTTAAATACTGAACGAATTTTGATATGGTTATTTGTTCGTGTAAAAATTCTTACGTAGCTTCATTATGTATTAACAAATTTTCCTCAAAATCGGTTCAACCGTTAAATAGATTAGCGCGGGCAAAAACAATAGACACATCAATTTTATTTGTTTATATGTTTGATACTTCAATTTCTATATTTTAGTCTTCATCACCAATTGTCAGACAATTTGGTAAATAAGGCAATTTATGTCCAAGCAACATGTTTACCAGTGCACGAACTCCAGTCTACTCGTATTTTGTACGAAGAGAGACAATTATGTCTTTGTTATTACACTCATAGTTTCCAATGTAATAAAATATCTAGGGTAATAACGTTTAGGGCACACCGAAATTACTTCAGCTAAGTGACGGTATCAGCTTTTGATGCTACGCCTATGACATTTAAGAGCGACGTTAACAAAATGTCAACAATTACTATGACGCTATTATTGTCTGGTTTTAGTATGATTAAGCTTTTCCATCCCACTGCTAGTTCTACTAGATCCTATTTCGTTTAATGTAACTAGTAATTTATTTGGCTCTAGTTCCGCCCGAGGATACATCTGTAATTTTAGTCTAACTACAGAAGTGGTCTTTAACTAGATACGTGTAGAAACTCTCTTGTTATCATGCGTGCTTATGTGTGCATGTTTGTGTTATATCAAATATATGGATATATAGATAAGATCATAATTTTACACTGTTAATCGTAATATTTAATATTTTTTGTTTAAGAAATACGATATGACCTTAGAGAAATTCCGAAAAGGTCTAAATAATAGATTGGAAAGTCGTTAAAATCTTGAGATATAGAAAAAATCCTAAAAAGAAACATTACATACGGAATAATATTGGTGAATAACAAACGAATTTAAATTAAAGAACTAAAGTAAATAACTGAAAGCACATATTTCGAGATAATAATGTTAAAGTAATAAAAATCCTCTATTGTTCCTTGGTGCGTAGTATTCTCGAGTATTGCTCACAAGTATGGAATCCGCGTTACAACATGTATATTGATAGGATTGAGTCTATACAGCGAAGATTCATGAAATATCTACAATATAAATCAGGAACCAACGATTGCAACTATGAGGCAAGATGTCGTAGATACCATATTCTACCTTTGCAGGAAAAAAGAAAAATTTCCGACGTCGTTTTCCTAGTTAAAATTGCTCAAAACAAGGTGGACTCTCCACACTTACTTTCTAAAATTAATTTGAGGATACCTAATAGAACATTGAGACAACCTATATATTTAGACATCCCACAGTGTGCATCTAATTACAGACAGAATTCTTTCTTTATTCGTGCTGCAAAAATATTAAATAATATGGTGATCTTGCCGCAGTATGATCTGTTCACATCTACAACGCAACACATTAAAAATACTATGGCGAATACATGGTTTAATGGTTCTCAAACTTATTCTTTAGTTAGTTCTCTTCATTAGTAGTGGGTTGAATTGCTCTAGTTTTTGTTCTTAGAATTTAAATAATGATATTAATTTAAATTTGTGTCACTTACTGATTTTTTTTTTCAAACGAACGTGCTATTTTCTAGAATCTCATATGCGAAAACATATAACTGGTGTATAGAGTCTATTTAGTTGGAATTTCTGTAATAAATCACTGTTTGTTTTCCGAATAAATAAAATAATAATTAAGAGAATGTAGCACAAATACAATAATGGTATATGTTATACTATTTAAAATATGAGCGTAGCAATGACAAAATAACAAAAACAGTAAAGGTATGTCCATTAACATTAGTAGGCATTATTTATTCCATTCATCCCTTTTGTTACGGACGCACCTTTCTTAACGGTTTCGGGGTGCGGTGTTATTTAATACAGCCTTAAATGGAGCTACCATCAATTCGCTGTCAACTATTGAGTTTCGATGGAGATAAAAGGTGAATTAGTTACCAGTGTTGCTTGTGAATATTTGTTATCAATGTTTATTGTCTCCAGAAATTGTTACTTAACATTTTTCAGTATCTTTTAAATAGTCTCATGGTTTCGTAACTGCAATTATGTGCGTTGACTTGGCCGATGAAGCGTATATTCAAAAAAATTAAAAAAAACTTTTGATATAAAATCCTATCCAACTGCTGCAATACACTCTTTTTGCATTTGGCACGCTATAAATAATCCTCTTCCTTCTCGATTTTAGCTACAATAACGACCCTGGTTATTGGTCCTGGATTAATTTAAATCGTTATAGACTAACATATTTTTCTTTATCGCCGAACTGTTCTGTCAGTCAGTCATTATAATAGCAACCACTCTACCTAAATCTGTCGTATGTACGTAGTAAACATAGTCAAGTATATATAAGTTTTAAGCCTCTACACCTTCACGTATCACTACAGGTCTTGAGTTACTAATATTCAATTAGATAAATTCCTTGTTTTAATACACGGTATATATTTTAGAGCATATTTACGTATGTAGCAACATAAATGCATTCTCCCATCCATATTCTCCTTGCTCCTCTAATCGTATGGCTAAATAGGGTATCCATCTTTTATCATGGTCACTTGATTGATCACTCTATTTGTCGCTGCGAGATTTGATTTATGTGGAACAGTGCAGCGGTCAAAAACTTGTTACTCCTTAGCATCACCCGGGGAGTATGTGTAGGGTATGAGAGCTACACTTCTTGCGGACTCGGGTACATCAGTCCTTCAACAACAATAACAAGAAATGCCACTTTTAAAGAAGAGTTGCAAGGAATATTTAGTAAGCGATATACCAACTCCTACAGTCAACTTCAAATAAATCATTCAAACGATTCGCTGCCTTGTTATCGACGGTGGAATACATGACTGCCAAGATAGATATGTTTTAATGCAGACAGTTACCCAATAGACGCAAGCTACCTGTATCAGATTTAGTCCACTGACCAACAAAGTTATCGGAGTGTAGTCGCTGTAAACAGGAAAGTTGCGCGAATCCCATTATAACAGTTTATAGACCTGGAGCTTTTCCATTGAGATTTTCCCATCTTTATAAAGCCAGATAACACAGTTAACAATACAGTACAAACATATAATAATACTAAGAAGTAAAAAATAACAAATGAAGATACTTTTCGAAATCTGACTTTTTAATTACTCTACGTTGCTTAGCTTGAGTTGACTAACAACAATAAAAATAAATATTTTATTCGGTTTTAAATTTTATCTTCGCGTGCTTCTCGTGGCGTCGCTATAAAGCTTAATGCAGTATATTTTATGTTTGTCTTACCGTCTTTTGAAATGTTAAAGTAGTAGGTATTAACGAAGACATTGGAGCTTGTAAAATATATTGATATAAGTGCGACAATTTTTTTAAATGCTTTTATAAATGCTTACAATATTGTAGCATTTATTTGTAAAAGTAGGTCTTTATATTTGAATAATCACTTTCATATGAATCTACATTAATTTTATGAATACAGTTCAAGAAAGTGTTTATTTGAACGCACTAACCTCTGTAACTCATAACGGTCAGATCTGAAAAACTCTTTATGTATTTTGTTGCTTCTTTATTGAGAATAGTTATAGGCTAACATCATGCTATGGTCCTAAAGAGCGGAGCAGTAATCTTACAAAATGTCGGTCAGATAATACGCTAAGCAAGTACGAAGTAGTAGTATGAGTCAACTGTTTGGTGCGGCACCTGGTATCAGAATTCAAGAGCAGGCGGGCCGTCTGCTGACGAAATAGACCGAACTGTGAATGCCTATATCATAGAGACATATGTAATGGTTTGCTTCATAAGGGGTTTGGAAATGGTTTAAATAAATCATGAGTGAAACCACAAGTTAAAACTACTAATAAGTCTAATAAATTTGATACCTACTATATGAAAAATATTGATTTCAGAAGCATCGTAATTTAACAATTTAGTTTTTAAATATATCTAATGAAATTATGATCGTTTCTATTGACCTTTGATACTCAACCTTTTTTTAAACAGGCCACAAACACGTTTCAGTCACGGTGTCGCGGGCCGCAAACTACAAATATATAGGTATTAAATAAAAAATGTAATTTCAAATTAACAACGTATTAATGTAGTGAAAAATAGTTGTCCAATAAAACACGCTTGGTATAAATAACCCTTATATCATTAGGAATGTTATTACGGTCGGGTTATCTGGGATCTATTTAATTTACTCAGCGTGCTCATAGTTTTTCAGATGGGAATGAAATTTAATATAATTGAAAATAAAGCATAATCGGGTGGGCCAACTACAAAGACCCGGCGGGCTGCATGTTGAGTATAGCTGCTATAGACAATGTATTACATAAATATATATGTATATATATATATACTTATGTATATTTCAACAAACTGGCTAGTTATAATCTGATTTATGCAAAAAATCCGTAGAATGTAAAACTAGCGGTTAACATAAGAACTTTAGTATGTTTTAATGGAGTCCAATAATCTACAATGTGAGGTAGTTTTTTTAACTTAAACGGTGACATGGCCTTACATTTACATACTTCAGAAGGATTTACATAAATGTAGAAACACGTCCATAATAGAAGCCATTGTGAGTAAACCAATTAGCATCAGGTCGAGGTTTTACAATATGAATGATTTCATACAGTTTCAGAATTAAGTGCTCTTTCCGCGGTATTGTTGTAAGACTTTTTTATAACGTAAAAGAAAAGTTCCAGAGAATAAAACGTCGCATCTAAATAAAAAGTTATTCCAGGATTTAAGCAACTCTGAGATTTTTTTCTGAGCGAGTTATTTTCCGCGGACTAAAATACCCAAGAGACGTTGCGAATAAAATTTGATAATCAGATTTATTGAGAATTTTCGTGTTACTTATATTAGCATTATTTTTAGCTACCTCTAGCCCTTTATTAAGTTTACGAAAAAGTTTACTTCTTTATTGCAGTTTTTGCGAATTTATTTTCACGTAAATTACTTTTCTAAGTGACTGTTAATCGAAGAAATTGTATATCTCAGAATTGCCTTCAAAAATCCACACTATGAAATTTCGCAGTGCGTGTTAAATGCTAATAATATAGAGAAGCCACATTTCACAATGAGTTCATATTTGTTTTTCTTTGGTTTTTTTCAAAACAAGAGTAGCCTTACGCAAGCCTAAGGCCTTAGAAAAATTTCTAATCATATCACACCAACACGACTATGACTTGTACAACGATGATATTTACACATCTATTTCACTTGAAGAAGAATATAGAGATAAAGCTTGATATAATTTATTGTGACAATTTAATATGAAATGAACGGCATGCTCGTCAGATTTAAGCATTATCACCTAAGAGGGTTCCATAATAATGTTATCCCGTCTAATGATAAGCAAAAATGTTTTCTTCATGTCAACTGACATCTCAGTATTCATACGTGTTATATAGACATTTTCTAGACATAATTCTCGAGTGATTTGACTGGTGGAATATCAATCCGATGTCCGACGTGTACAATAATTTTTTCGAAATTCATGTACTAATTTAAATTGGTAACACTGATGGAGGGAAATCCGGCGAGAGGGACCATGAAATGCGGGCTCGATCGGACCACTCACTTGATTCCTTTCACCTCCATTATTTTGCGGTAGTTTTCTAAGGAGAGATGTGGACTGTATTTTGGCAGTTTGCGTGGGCAATAAACACGGGAAATACGCTCCATCATAGGATCCAAGAGTATATAATAGATTGAGCTAGGATAGAATAGAAAATACACGCTTACTTGGCAGAGGCTTATCGCTGGTTTCGGCAGGTTTGTGTCCGTATCCAATCAGTAGGCGGGTCACATAAAATGTATTCACTATTCACTCACGAGTCGATTTGCGTCTGGTTCGTCACACATATAATAGCGGAGAGTTCACGTACGTCTCGCGACACGTATATAGCGGACTTGCACGCGCGATGCGTTCGCGCGTCAGCGGTATAAATGGCGGACTGCCTGGCGTTCCTACAGGACGAGGCCTATGACTATGCAGTTGGACTCATGCAGGCTGATGATTATGATGATATAGACATCGTACTTCAAATATCCTTTCATGTCTTCTATGATACTTCTTTACTCGCATATCCGTTTACCTTCATGGTGAACACTATTCTAGTTATATGACTATCATCCTACGTCATAACATGCCTACACCACCATCGATGTGTAAATGAAGTATTTTTTTTATGTCATAGGTGGCAAATGAACAGGCGGGTCACCTGATATTAAGTGATCACCGCCGCCCATAGACACTAGCAACACCAGGGGAGTCGCAAGTGCGTTGCCAGTCCGTGTTTGAGAGGAAAGGGGGGGAGGGGCAGAGGAGAGGAGAGGGTTTGGGAGGTGGGCCTCCGGCGCTCTCACTGACCGAACGAAACGCAACAATGCAAGCACTGTTACTTCACGTCGGTTTTCTGTGAGAGGGTGGTACTACCCCGGGCGAGCCGACCCATTCATGCTGAAACCAGTAATAGCTTCAACGTGGCTCTACCACCTACTAAACCATTTTACTAAACCTTTTAAACCAGTTTTCACCATAAACTTTATTCTTATATAATGTTACAAATTATAGGTAATTTTTTTAGCGTATTTTAATCCAATAACTTACATACCAATGATAAATTAATTCTAAAGTCACGGATATAAATAGATAAGATCTCAATTTCTTTATTACCCGACCCTTTTTATTAATGTTTTAGCTGTGAATTAGGTTAATTATACTTGGAGCTAAATGATAAATGTAGCTCTTTTGAAATTACGTCGCGCGAAAGAAATTAAAGACCTTTAGTATTAGACATGACGGAAAAAATGTCGTGGTCGTGACATAGAGTTGAAAAGTAAATGAAAAAAGGTGTTTTTAAAACAAATTCCTTATACATTTTTCTTTGTTTATCATACGATTATTATTATTATTTTTATATCAAAGGAGGCAAACGAACAGTTGGGTCACCTGATGTTAAGTGATCACCACCGTCTATAGACACTAGCAACACCAGAGGAGTCGCAAGTGCGTTGCCAACCTTTGTATGGGGAAGGGGGAGTGGGAAGGAAGGTGGACCTCCAGCACTCTTACGGATCGAACGAAACGCAACAATGCAAGCACTGTTACTTTGTTTGTGGTTTTCTGTGAAACCAATAATAGCTACAGCGTGGCTCTAACACTTATTAAAACCTATTAATTATCAAGAATTTGTTTTTATGTGTTTTTCTTTATAACTATTTTACTCTTCTTCATTACGAAGAAAGTATTGTTTCATTAAGAATATAATTAAATATTCATACTACGTTACGTATTTATAAACATTTCATCTTGTAGTAGTTTTCCAGTTACTCAGACTTGCCACTTATCTAGTAGTTTTCCAGTTACTCAGAGTAGCCACTTATGTAGTAGTTTTCCAGTTACTCAGAGTTGCCATTTATGTAGTAGTTTTCCAATTACTCAGAGTAGCCACTTATGTAGTAGTTTTGCAGTTACTCAGAGTTGCCACTTATGTAGTAGTTTTCCAGTTACTCATAGTGGCCACTTATGTAGTAGTGTTCCAGTTACTCAGAGTAGCCATTTATATAGTAGTTTTCCAGTTACTCAGAGTTGCCACTTATGTAGTAGATTTCCAGTTACTCAGAGATGACACTTACCTGTTTTTGTTGTATGGTTTATTTTTTAACCTTTACGTTATATGTAATCGGTATTTACCAACTAAATTTATATTGTCACTTGTAACTTCTTGTTAATTTTTGTTGGTAGACTGGTAGAAACTGTACCAAGTCTATGCGATGTGTGAAGTTTGTAATGACTGTTAGTGACAGTGATTAGCATATCGTATATCGCTTCGAGTTACATAGATTCTAATCCTTACAAATAAGCCGGAGCTTTCTGAGAATGAGAAAATTAGCAATCCAACCGTAACTTTGGTTGGACTGTTTCTAAGCCCGTCTGACTAGCTACCACCCTCAAATTGAAAATCTGTTGCCAAATATATTTATATGGGTGTGTTCTCACAGCTAAATTTGAGAGCTAGTCCCTCTTGATTAAGAGTTTACCATCTTGGACCGCATTGTCATTTAGTGTCAGGTGAGATTGTATTCACACGTAAAAAATCATAAAGCATAAAAAAGCGTCCATGATATATTTATTACCTGTTATTTTTTTTTTCTATTCTATTCGTTCGCTATATTCTTATCAGATTATGATATAACGTATTCCAACATACTTTTAAAAAGGATAATAACACATCAGTTCCTCATTGTGCATCATACTGTACTAGTGTAATAAAAAAATATGTTTTCCATAACTAGTTGATAGATTATTGTTCACAATATTGCAATTCATCCGTCCCATTGAATACAAAATTTATTACCTTGTTTTTCGAATCTACAAACTTGATGCCACTTCGTCGGGTGCATCGAAACTGTAAATTATAGTTTTGACGTCTAGACCAAACACATTTTAGGTCAAATACCAAATAACATTGCATTTGAAGATTAAAATAGTTATAAGTTAAGTAAAGGTGGTAACATACAGTTTTATTTTTCATAGATTATCGAGCACAATCATCATTGTTTTTAAATGATGATATTACTGAAAAAGATAATCTAGATCTAGAATAGCAGTCTTTGCCATGTGTACTAATACAGTCTTGTTTACCTGTCAAAAGTATTTAAATTATTAAGTAGTACGTTCCTTGAGGAATACTACAGAATACTAAGGTTTCGTCGCGATGTTTTTCTGCAAAAAAATAACCTCAGATTTATAATATGCATTATATAATAATAGATTAGCACGATGCTACACCTAAGAATAGAATTATAGTACTAAAACTTCACAATGTAGTACCGTTATTAAGTGTACTTGTTTATAAGCAGTAATTTAAGAGTGATCAGAGATATAAGAGAGGAAGTTCTTAGCATTTTATAGACTCATCGTGCAAACACTAAGTTCATTGTATTGCAGTGTGAGTTACTCAGTTTTCTAACTCAGACGTTATAGCCTATGTGGAGGTTCAAGGTGGTCTATCGATACATATCGCCCATATTCCTCCCTATAGCTCGCTAAATTTTGTAAGAGCTTAGTAAATTATACATAGAAATCTGTATAAATAAAATGATAGAAGTCTGCCATTATGGCGACATTACTCAAAAACTACAAAAGAAAATATTACTCTAACTTCATTGAATATGATGATATTTACATTTTACGAAACTACCATTTTTATAATCGCTTTGGGTTCCGCGATGTACTTCTTTGCTGTTGATGGCGTGGGTAAGCGGTGTGGTGCCTTATATTTTTGAAGTTATACTTCTTTTGGCGCGTTAGGGAAAAATGATGAGAGTAAATTTTTACGAGGCGCGCGCACACCGTCACGAAAAACCGACACCCTAAAGTTAGCTATAGTCAACATTTTGTTTCTTTGTATTAAAACTTTCAATGTATTAAATACTTTTTTTCTATTGTTAGTGTCGTTTTTTCTACAAACGTAGAATAAGGCGAAAGATAAAATTTTTGAAAAGTTTTTAACTTGTTACGCCAAAGAAGTATAACTTCTAACGCGTGTACATAAGTACACAGACACACTTTTTTTTCTCTTGTATATCGTATATATTGTTAAACAACGTAGACGGAATCACCGATACCATCTAACATATTTCTACTGTATTCAAAGTCAAAATTACATTATTCAATTTAAGTCCTAAGAAAGCGTTTATGAACGTCACAAATACCACCGGTCCAGAGAACAACCCAGTCATCGGGAAGAACCGGTAAGAAACTCGATCGGGTTTATCTTTTTAGTATGTATATATTTAAAATACATTACACGTTACAATCATTTTTAGCGGATGCACAGAGAAGATTCAATCCAGACATTACCATCGTTCACATATTGATCCACTCTATAATAGACTAATTTACTGACCAGTATATAGAAATGATGTTATCCCAGAGGTATGCTACAACTGAGCCATCATTGCGTCATATAATTTGAAATCTAAAATGTAAGTAAGTAATTATAATATTACAGCTAGGATATTAAAATATTATAACGTGACATGTCTAACCATAATGAAGGTCGCGTGAGAGCTTAAAGCGAGATGAAATATTGAAGTGGGGTGTTGTCGCCAAATATTTCATTAAAGGTCGTTACGATGCCTTAATACGTTTAATATAAATTTAAAGCTTAACCGATTATCCTAATTTCTCTTCTTTCTCGACAATACTTATTAGATAGAATTGATCCTTATCTGACTTTTTATTATAAAACTAGCGGACCCGGCGGACGTTGTCCCTCCCTGATAATAAAAAAAGCTTGACAAATTATATACAAACCTTCCTCGGGAATCACTTTATCTACTGGTTAAAGCAGCATGAAAATCCGTTCCGTTATTTTTGAGCTTAACACGAACAGACAGACAGACAGACGTGGCAGAGGACTTTATTTTATAGTATGTAATGATGTGCCAAACACATTTTAAAATAAATATTCATAAATTGAAATGAAAACTTCTTTAGGCGCGTTGAGAGGTATTTTCGTCAGGAGATAAAGTTATGATTTCTCGTCATGATACGCTAGTAAAGCGTGACCGAGCCTACAGCGCTTGCGTGGTTTGTGTCAGACTAGCGACGCGCAGCGTAGCGGCCTGTTTACCTCTAATATTGATGTTTTGTATTGAGATTTGCACAGCCCATGTTATTTTCTTTTTCATTCATTATTAAACTGTATGAAAATGTATATAATTGTTGTTCGGAGTGCCAATAGATGTAAAAGAGAGACTAATGATAATACAAGTTGTTACAAGACTTTTCACAGTATTATATAAATAATGTATCCTCGCAATTTTATAGCTGCTAAGTAGTAGTGATAAAATGTAAAAGTTGTATCATAGATTCTGTAAAATTATAATTAAGATATATAATACAATAAAATTAATTAACTACTTCAGTTAAAACATGCACTTTTCATGAAACAACAAAATCATTTCTACTAAAACGACACTAAGTTATTAACAAATAAATTTGTTTTCGAACTCACCAAGTGCCTACCAGACCGCATTTTCAATAAATCCGAAAAATAAATTCATATTATGGAACGACCATTGTACTAAGGTGAAATGGGCGCTTTCATTCCCTATCGGACTGAATCTTCACAGAGAAGACACGTGACGTGCATAAAGATCAAGATCTCGGTAACCCCAACGTATTTACTACATATATTTTATCTTCATGTTTTTGTTGTTTTCTTTGGGATTCACATATTACTTTGGTAAAAGTTTTTAATCTGGAAAATTTAAAGTATTATATTACGGAACTAGCTGTCCCCGCGACTCCGTCCGCGTGGAACCTAATATAAAAAAAAACAGTGAGTAATAAAATCATCTGAATGTATTAAGTTCTTTTACTTATCTACTTTTCTCTCGTACTTAAGTCGCGTCGTCATTATAATCACAATAACTTTTGACAGAGTTAACCGATTTTAATGAAACTATGACCAAATGTTACTCAAGGATATGCTTTATGACTTTCTTGTGGTGAGGTTTTATCGTGAACGCAATTCCTTAGCAGCGATGTGTGTTCAAACAAACAGACAGACAGACATTTCTAAAAATGATTGAAATGTATTTTATTATTATTTCGAGACATCTGCAACAAAAATCAAAAAAGTACTGACACGTTAGATTTACATTCTTATTATATGTATAGATAAATTATTGTAGCACTGTTAATGACCCTTATTAAAAAAAAGTGCGTGTATCAATGTGTACACGCGGAGGAAGTGAAACTTCTTTAAATGTATACAATTATATGTATATGAGAATTCCCATAAACTATATACTATACAAAGTACCGTAATATAAATACTTAACTATACATCTACTGATTTTGGTATACTACTAGACCCAGGCAGACACTTATACGTACCTACATATATACAAATACATACCTTACGTTTAAGGTGTAACGCAATGTTTTCCCTACCATGCTATAAGAAGTTAAAGTGGTTCAATATATAAATGAACAAATAATGTATTTAAATATATAGCGTGTATGAAACCAGGATTTTTTTTTAGAAAGAGAGTTGATTAAGAATGAACGTCAATAAAAGGTTTGTTTGCTCCATGGGCTTTATTTTATAGGTAACTCAAATCAACAGGTCATGAGTTCTCAGCATTGTAAAACAAATACATTTTTGTTTAGCATTAACTTCTGTAATAATCACAATCGACCCCCGAGTTATTAAATTGGCACATACTTTTCCATACGCTTTCCATATTTATTAATACAAATACATAGCATGATAACAGATGATAGAAATAATTTATAAAAAATACCTTAGATTTTTCTTTTTTTGGCTTCTGTTTTCACCATTCTAAGGAAAAGGCAAAGGTGTCTAGACCATGCAGCCAAGTCAGACGTCATTTCATAATTGCCAATTCTGGAGTAAATCTCTTGTGATAATTCAGTATACAAGACAACAGGATGGTGGCTCCCTTGTTAGAATTTTCTATGGAGTTTTTGTTGCATCTCAGAATCCTTGCTCCGTGGTATTCGTTCCCATCCACTCCACTCGGATACGGTAACCGAACTATATTACGTAAAACACCACCAATATTACAAAATGTATAGTCAAATAACTCAAGATTAAGGATGAAATATAAAATCTAGTAGCAGGCTAAGATCCCGCCAAAAACTCAACTCCATAGATTAAACACAAAGGATTTCATTTATTCAAAAAGCACTGCAATAAAAAGCTTTGGCTTCATAAATCCGACAATTTCCCTTGTGTTGGTGAAACTGGAATTCCGAGTCGGAAGCTGAAAAGCGCATCTATGACAATAGGAGCTTCGATTTGAAGTTAGCTGGATTTCGTTTCGCTGGATGCGAAAAGCGGGATTCTAAATCCGTAGCGCATTCAATGAATTAGTGCATCGCAAATATTAAATTTTCAATCTAAAATATTAAAAAGTTTTAAATTTTATTTCAATTACTTGATTGGGCTTTAAAATTTATTTTGTACTAAGCGTTTATTACGTGTTAAATATTTTCATCACTTAATATTATTTTATTCATATTTTATGATTTGTAAAATACTACGAGCCATGACGGCTTCATTGATAACGTGTCGGACAACGCAGGTTAGAATCCTTGCAAATGGATCGGAGCTTTCGGTAAAGTAACACATAGTGTTGAAAGCATTTTTTTTATGTTATAATAAGCAAACGAACAGGTAGGTCACCTGATGTTAAGTGATCACCATCGTCCAGAGACACTTGCAACACCAGGCGAGTCGCAAGTTCATTGCCAACCTGTGTTTGGAGGAGGGGGAGTGGGGAAGTGGGGGATGGGGAAGGGGGAGAACGGGGATGGTGAGAGGAGGTGGGTATCCAGCGCTCTCACTGACCAAATGAAACGCAACAATGCAAGCACTGTTACTTCACGTCGGTTTTCTGTGGCATAAGATAGTGGTTCGGTTTTTTTCTAAATCCGCCTGACTAGCCACCATCCTCAAGTAGAAAATCTGCCGCCGAGCACCCGTTGGTGTGTTTCGGCAGCTGCACTTGAGAGCCAGACCCTAGAGGTTTAGCGTGCCTAGACCACATCGTCATTACATCATATAAGATTGTGGTGAAACGCTAAGATCTATATATATTAAAAAAATTGCTTGTCTGTCAAGTCGGTTTACGGACGATATTTTTTCGTGATAACGAATCGGACACATCGACCGATGGAGTGGAAGAGAGATAGATGCGTCACAAGCCGAACGCTTAGACCGTGTCCTAGGTGAACGATTTGCTTGCGAACGCGAAGCGGTGCGACGCGGTGCGAAAAATACAAACAGGTGACATCTATTGAAGTGTCCTACGTGGTCATTACAGGGGCGGCGTGGGAACGGCGCGACGCGAAGCGAAGCGTGCGCGATCAGTTCGTTTGATATTTTCGCGCGAATGTGACGCGGCGGCGGTTGTCGATTGCTTTTATAAACAATGTCGCATATAGAACTTTTAATAAATGCTATTGCAGGTTTTATGGCATGCACAATATAGTTAAATATTGTTGGCAACATTCGACAATATCCCTTAAATAACAAGGGTTCAGTCCGTAATTCTTGGTATAACTTGAGAAATTCCCCATGTATATGCCGTTCTAAATACATAATATTAGTTTCACTTCTGTGACGGACATACTTCTTCAGTATTTGATATTTGGGCAATGAATTCTCTAAAAGTATTGCTCTATGTGCTGCCATGAGAAACACACAAAGACCACTGACCGATGACGGCGATCGGCGAAACGATTCGCGCGCACGTAGGACAAAATCGCCGCGTCGCACCGCAACGCTTTGATTTCGCGTGTCACCGCATCGAATCGCTTCGCCATTGCGTTCGCTTTAAATCGCCTACGTAGAACGCAGGCTTAGTGTACGACCAGAGTGGACGCTACAATCGAGCGTGGCGTCGCGTCCGGCGTTCCTGTCAAACATATGCAGTAATACGCGAGTGTCTTGAGTGGCGCGCGAGCGTCGTTCTTGGACGTTGAACGCGCCGCACGCGGCTCCACGCTCGACGCTCGATTATAGCGTCCACTCTGAACGTACACTTAGGCCGATCGCGCCTCTCTACCGCTTGTTCCGCGCTCACGCTTGCACGCTCGGCTCAGGCGGAAAGTGACAATAAGTCATGCGTTTTCGTGCATGCAGCCGACGTTCATTGATATATAAGACGTTATTAAGTCAAAATCCTAAAACCCTATATTATAAAAGCGAATGTGTTTGTTTTTTTGTTAAAATTTCACGCCTTAACATCTCAACCGATCATCAGAAAATGTTGTATATACGTTATCAGGGTCAGTACATCGGTACATTTGTTTTAATTTATTTAGGGCCTATATGGTTATATCAGTCCCATAGTAACCTTAACTTAATTTACAGGCTGAATACCTTAATTAAAACACATTATTAAATCTAATATAAACTAATATAGCGTCATTAATGTCGATTCAAGATCTTAAATAAATTCAGTGCTTCGATACTATTAGGTTTGGATAATAACCCATGAAACATTTCAATATATAGTAAAATCAAGTGAAGAGTTTTTGGTACACTATGGTATATAAATTAGTTAACGTGTGGTTTGTAGATCTTTATGGTCGAATGTGAAGATACGACAAATCTATGAAAACAACTAACTCGCAAGTGCATTTGCCGAAACACGCCGATAACTGTTCTGAACAATTGTATCTTGATTTGAACGAATCACGACCACCAATGAATAGCTATTGTCAGTTTTTTAGATACATATAAATCGTAATGAAACGACATCTACGCAACTTATAACTTTGGCCCGAACAATTGACACAAGACTCGAAACATAAAACTTTACTTAACGTTTGCCGGACCACAAAGAAAAACCGTAAAATTTAAGTCTGCTATAAAAAGCGACTTCATAAGTATTTGACATTGCTCTTAGACCGGTTTCAATAAAAACAAATTAGGAAGAAGCAAATAAAAAGTAATTTCAGTTAGTTATTCCTGTTGTAACATTTACATTACGGATTACTCAGTCCTTATAGTATTAAGATCAATGTAGTTGCTTATTCATAAATTATAAATCGTATGGTAAATAAAATATATCTATTTACATATAATAAGAATTTAAATCTCACGTGTACATGTACTTTTAATCGATTTTCGTGAAAAAAATTATTGCGTGTTTTTTTTTTATATCATAAGAGATAATAAACACAACGAGGTGGGTCACCTGATGTTAAGTGATCACCACCGTCCATGTCTATGGAGTGTGAACTATGAAGTGTCTACTTGCAACAACAGAAGAATCGCAAGTATGTTTGGGGGAGGGTGAGGGAAGGTGGGTTATCCGACGCTCTAAAATCCGGTGTCTAAGAATAAGTAATAAAATACATTTCAATAACTTTTAGAAATGTCTGTCTGTCTGTTTGTATGAACACGCATCACTGCTAAAGTACTGGGTTCACAATAAAATCTCATATCATAAATCATAACACATATCTTCGGGAGTAACTTAGTCTTTGCTTCATTAAAATCGATCCACTCTATCACAAGTTATTGTAATCCACTCTATCATAAGTTATTGTAATTTGAATGACGGCTCGAGTTAAGTACGAGAGAAGACTAATAAGTAACCTTTAACTAATTTGGTTGAACGAGCTAATCTCAGGAACTACTGATCCGATTTGAAAAAATCCTTAGTTAGTCAAAGTAACTATTCCACCGAGGACGAAGTCGCGGGCAGAAGCTATATGATAATAAAACTATATGGATCAACAGCAGGTTTGAATATGTATTATAAATTATATGTCCATATTAATGAATTAAGCATATACCCGTGCCCGCTATTTCACTCGCCTTTTATCCTTGAAATATTGAATTGGCCTCAACATAGCTAGGTAAGATTTAAAAAATCTATTTAGAATATGACTAGTATAGGGAGTCGATTCCACTGATCCGCGGCGGTAATCTGTTTCACTGACATAGGTGTTTACAGTTCGGCTCTTTCCAGGTCACGTTAGACGATTAATTCGACCTTATTTTGTTTTATATTCGTTTCAATATATATTAATAAGTATATTGCATTATTTCATAATAGTTATTTATTATTAGATTAGTATATTAGTTCTTCTGACTAAAAGTGTACAAATAATGTTAGTTAATAATAAATAGTTACTAAAAGTCAAAGTGTTAAACAATTTATTAAATAGAATAAGAATTTAAATCACTTAGGTACTTATGACGTCACAGTAATAAGTTTATTGCACCCGTTCAAACTCCGGGAGCGGAGCTAGTCTAATATTTAATACAACGATAGATATAGATGACAATGTAATAACTCAAGAAGTAAATGTCCTCAAACAATTAACCAACCAATCGATCTCAGTGACGTAATCATAGGTCAATCATGTTACAGTAATATAGTAAATTGCTAAACCGTAAGATAGGTAGAACATTCTACGTGTGACCTATTACATCAGTTTTATATCCGAAACACGTCCACGCAAGGGCATAATTAATCCTCCAGCATGTTTTATGAAGCGGGTCCGCTTATATTATACCTACTTAATTAACTGAACACGATGTCGGTATGCAATAATTCGTACAAAGTGCCTGGAATTAAGAGTAAGTCACAAAATAAATTCAAATGACACGAAAATATGGTTTACTTGAATCCATTCTAGACGTAGACAGAAATAACGCAGTCGTCGCGTGACTAAGATTTCACGCAAAAGCTGGTCGTAAAACATGTCGTTAGAGCAAACAGAAATGGCAAGACATTACGAGGAGATTTGACGTGCACATGTCGCTTTAATACATATTCTATACATATAATAAGAACGTAAAGTTAACGTGTCTGTACTTTTAGATTTTTGTAAAAGAAAATGTTGCAGGTGTCTAGGAATCTATCTTCTTCTATCTATCTATCTTCTATACTATAATAAAACTGTAACAAAGCCAAATATGTACATTAAATATTTTTTGAAAATTTTGATTGGGGTAGACTTTGTTATCGATATAGAAGCCAAAAATAACCCTTTTAAAATTTTTGTCTGTCTGTCTGTCTTTCTGTCTGTCTGTCCCTGTGAACACGCATGACGCTGAAAGTACTGAACCGATTTTAACGAAACTTGACACAGTAATAACTAATATTACAAGGCTATATTTAGAATACTTTTTGTCCCATAAAACGCAAGGGGTTCTCCAGGATAACGAAGGACAAAAAATTGTAGTTAATGTAACTAGTCTTTTTTGCAACACCTTGGTACAAGAGACAGCAACGTTGGAAGAACGAGAATTTTATAAAAGCTGGTTCTTTAATATGAAGATATATTATGCCCTTTCAAACCGGATTCAGGATACCTGGTAGCCGGTTAACGTTTTGTTTTTTAATACGCATCACGCCTTTACAGGTCAAAATTTTGATTTATAAATAATTTTAGGTACATTTTTTTAGTAACTTTTAAACACTATTAAAAACATGAATTTATCACTGCCAGACAATTTTGTTATTGACAATAATGTGCCCGATTATATTCTTTATAAATAAAATAATTCATTTCAAATCATTTTATTTTTCCATTGCAAAGAACATATTCCATTTTATTAACCATTATGATATTGAGATTTCACCGTAAACAATGAAAAACAACGATAAACGTAGACATATAACTTGGGACTGACGCCATCTTGAATACATGCGTCTATAACAGGCGCTTTCACAATTATCGCTGTCTTTATCATACAGCCAGTGTTGCGCTAAGCTATAGCTATGGCTAAGCTATTTTATACATATTACTTTTAATTTACACTCTTTTATGTCTAAATAAAATAATAGTAAAATTACAGCTCTCTTAACATGGTTTGAACATACTTTTTTTATTTACAAAAAATGGCATCGGGCACATTCTTGTTAATAACAAAAATATCTGGCAATAATAATTTCATGTTTTAGTAGCGTTTCAAAGTTGGTGAAAAACAAAACATTCTAAATTATATAAAAATCAATATTTTTGCCTGTACAAGTGCGATATATACTAATAAACGCAACGTTTACCGGCAGCCAGATAACCCGCACGCTGTGTGGAAGAACATAAAGATATATAAAAACTGGCTTATTAAAATTCGCTGTTGAAACCGTAGCCTAGCTCTTAGACAAATAGTTACAGACAAGTGACAATTGACGCGTCGTGCTCATATCTTTTTAATATTTATATTTTTCTTTAATACAATGGAGTGTGAAAAAGTTTTCATACAAGTTGAAAATAGTTATGACATCATTCAGTGTTTAATTTATCATTATTTATTTTATGAATATGTTTTATCGTTTAATTTACAGTTTAACTCTATCAACTTGATATTTTATAATGTAAATTATACTGACTGTACAGTAAACGTCTACAAAAAATGGAAAGGACCTCTCAAGCTTTTTTTACATTACCGCCAATATATGTAGGCTAGTTTTTATTTTAATTGAACCCGGTAGATGATGCTACGAACGGGTTGTAGGTTTATTTTAAAAGATTTCTCACATACCATCTGGGTATATGTTTGAGTGAGTTCCTTGATAGTTTGGATTTACAATTGGAAACGGTAGGTGTGGCTGCAATCAGGTTTTAAGATTATTAAAATTTTTCGCGTTTATAAATACGATTAAAACCGGTAATAACCGATTTGGTGCAGACGAAGTTGCACGGGTCAGCTAGTAAGTAATCATTTTTAAATAAACAATCATTTTTAGAAATGTCTGTCTGTTTGTTTGAATACGCATCAATGCTAAAGTCCTGCGTTCACGATATAACCTTTTCAAGAAAATCGTAAAGTATATCTTCGAGTAACATTTAGTCTTTTTTTTATTAAAATCAGTTTAGTTGATCAATAGTTATTATAATTTTAATGACGACGCGACTCAAGTACGAGAGAAAAGTAGTTAGTAATTAGACCTAATACATTCAAATGACTATATTAGTCACTGTTTTGTACATCAGGTTCCACGTGGATAAAATCGCGGGCACAGCTAGTATACTATATATTCCAAAACCTAGTCTTATATGTAATTACTATGCTTTTGATATTTGATATTTATTTGATATTTTCTTCACTATTTTTTTTAATTTAAAGGTGAGTAATAATGCTAATTAATATTCATTATATTAATTTATACCAATACCAGAGCTATATTCAAAGCTGTACTAGCATGAACTACAAAATATCATTAAGATGTTTTTTAGCAGACTGAATGCAAGGAAAAAGAAATGTATATAGTGATATATGTATAAGATATTAGTAGATTTATGACAAACCTAGACTACGTGGATACTTATGGTTAAGGACATTCTGGTGCATTTTTTTAGAGTTGATTTTTTTGAAGTCGGTTTTATTTATTGCAGGGCTTTTTCGCACATAATTATTATTGTCTAATGAATTATGATGACGAAGTTATTTAAGATTGATGTTTTTCATGTCGTGTTTAATCTATACTAATATTATAAAGAGGTAAAGTTTGTGACGTTGTAGGAGATAATCTCAGGAACTACTGGTCAAATTTCAAAAATTTGTTCAGTGTTTGTGAGCTCATTTATCGAAGAACGCTATAGGCTATATATCATCACACCAGTACCATTAGGAGCGAAGCACCAATGCAGAATGTTCCAAAAGCCGGTTTTTGTTCCGTTTGAGAGCTTCCACTGCGTGTTAGTTAGCCCTAAGTAACTATTCCACGTGTACGAAATCGCTGGCAGAAGCTATTAATTAATTAATAATTATAATCTATGCTTAATATTACAAAGAGGTAAAGTTTGTGAGCTTGTGAGGTTGTAGGGGGTAATATCTGGATACTAAACTGATTTTGAAAATTGTTTTGCCAATAGAAAGCCACGTTATTTGTGAGTGTCATAGGCTATACATTAACACGAAAAATGAAAATACTTTTTTTATGGTAGTCTAATTTGCGAAGTCGGAGAAAAAACGGACGAACGCACACATTTCTTACGAACGATGCCTTAACAATGAGAGGAGATATATGATTGATTTCTAGAGAAAAGTTGAATACTTTCTAGTTTGTTTTGTCACGTTACTTCACTTAAGGTCATCGTGATTAATATGAAGGACCGGTGTTTTTTATTATATTCTATTCTAAATAATCATCCAAATTACCAAAATGTAAAGAATGTGTCAAAATTAATTTTGAGTCTATTTAACCCTCGAGCTGATATTTAAGACACACATTACAAAATGGCGGGGCATGTTTTTAAATATTTAGCCGATCTCTTTAAATTATAATTTAGCATTACATAATTTGTTATTGTTTAATTTTGTGAATAAATATGGTATTTTATTAAACTTATGCTGACAACAGTCTGTTAACCAATGCATTATAAAGTCTAGATTCGTTTGGAACTTGAAACCTTATGGTTATGGACAGTCCAGGGCAGGGCTGTAGCTAGAGTCGAATTTGCGGTAAGGCAGCATTGGTTACAGGTAGGACGGAAGTAAAAAAATTATCATAACTGATCTGCCCTCGAATGGTACAAACTGTGGTATGTTTAGATAGATAGATAGATGGTTTAGATACTTATCGCTACATTTTTTTTTAAATCTCAAACTATGAATAAACAATTTAATTATAATAACTTATCTTAGTTTTTGCTATTGTGATTTCAAGAAAGGGCATTGCCCCACAATGCCGCCCCCCTAGCTACGGCCGTGGTCCAGAGGTTAATACACCTACTTTTAACTTCATAACTTTGTCTATACATTCCTTAATGTTGGTAGACATATAATATCACTCGGAATACCGTGTTACACAATAGTCTCACATATTCACACATTTCTAATTTAACCACATATTAAATTCTTATTTACTACATATGTTTGAGTCACTGTTGACTGCTCACGTCACGTCAACTGCGTCACAGTGATATCTGCGATACGGTTTGTAACCAGTGCAGATACCAATATTACTATAAATTATGTACACACTGTCTTGGAACATTAAAATATATCATTACATTATTATTATATGTATATACTAAAACCTGGCAATAGATTTACATCTCTGATTTACAAAAGGACTATGTAAATCGTTTCAATAGTTTTAAGTTATAAACACTTAACGGACAGACGGAAACGTTGCCGTTTATAATATGCTAATATTAGCTTTTCCTGTGGGTTGACTCGCGTTAATGTAAATTTGTCTTATCCCTTGAGAACAATACTTGTTTTGCTGGATGAAGGGTAGCCTATATACTTCTCTGTACACTGGATAACATGTATGCAAAATTATATATGTATCAATTGAGTAGTTAATGTGAGAAAGCGTAATAGAAAAACAAACTCAGATTCGAATTTATAATATTACTAGCCTCTGCCCGCGACTTCGTCCGCGTGGTATAATTACTTTGGACTAACGCAAATACGCAGCGGAAGCTCTCAAGAGGGAAAAAAGCCCGATTTTGAAACATTCTTCATTGGTACTCCGTTCCTATTAGTTTTGGCATGATGATATATAGCTTATAACCTCTCTCGATAAATGAGCTACACAACACTGAAATAACTTTTCAAATCGGACCAGTAGTTCCTGAGATTACCCCCTACAACGTCACAAACTCACGTCACAAACTCATAAATTCACAAACTTTACCTCTTTAATTAATATTAATTAGTAATATTAGTAATATTACTAGTAAGTAGTAATATTAGTAATATTAATTACTAATATTAATTAGTATACATTACGATTAGGATAGTTGTACTCATATTTATCTTTATTGGAGCTCTTTTGCAGCGATTACGGCTTGATTCATAACGTTCCTAGCAATAGCTTCAGCGCTTCGGGTGATGGAAAATATCACGACGAAACAATAGCATAGTAGGAACGCTTTTTGTAAGTCTACCTAACTAGATACTACCCTCAAGTTAAAAATCTGTTGCCAAGCGCCTGTTGATGTGTTGCGTGCTTCTGCTTGTTGCTTGATGTGCACTTGAAAGCCAGCTCCCTCTAGGTGTAGGTGGTAAAGCCACGCTGAAGCTATTATTGGTTTCAGCATGAATGGGTCGGCTTGTCCGGGGTAGTACCACCCTCACACAGAAAACCGACGTGAAGTAACAGTGCTTGCGTTGTCGCGTTTCGTTCGGTTAGAGCGCCGAACCTCCCCTCCCCTTCCCTCCTCCCCCGTCCCACACTTCCCTTCATCCAAACACAGGCTGGCAACGTCATTGCGACTCCCCTGGTGTTGTTAGTGTCTATGGACGGTGGTGATCACTTAACATCAGGTGACCTGTTCGTTTGCCTCCTATGATATAACAAAAAAATATCACATTTCTTATAAGTAAATAACTAATGATTGTAATAACCAAGGAAACTTGTATAAATATTTTTAAATGATAGTATAGATTTGATCTATACTTCGAATTAAAAGTACCTTATGTACTTTTCTGTAGGTACCTCTGACAACTGGTATTGGTAGACATATAATATCACTCGGAATACCGTGTTACACAATAGTCTCACATATTCACACATTTCTAATTTAACCACATATTAAATTCTTATTTACTACATATGTTTGAGTCACTGTTGACTGCTCACGTCACGTCAACTGCGTCACAGTGATATCTGCGATACGGTTTGTAACCAGTGCAGATACCAATATTACTATAAATTATGTACACACTGTCTTGGAACATTAAAATATATCATTACATTATTATTATATGTATATACTAAAACCTGGCTATAGATTTACATCTCTGATTTACAAAAGGACTATGTAAATCGTTTCAATAGTTTTAAGTTATAAACACTTAACGGACAGACGGAAACGTTGCCGTTTATAATATGCTAATATTAGCTTTTCCTGTGGGTTGACTCGCGTTAATGTAAATTTGTCTTATCCCTTGAGAACAATACTTGTTTTGCTGGATGAAGGGTAGCCTATATACTTCTCTGTACACTGGATAACATGTATGCAAAATTATATATGTATCAATTGAGTAGTTAATGTGAGAAAGCGTAATAGAAAAACAAACTCAGATTCGAATTTATAATATTACTAGCCTCTGCCCGCGACTTCGTCCGCGTGGTATAATTACTTTGGACTAACGCAAATACGCAGCGGAAGCTCTCAAGAGGGAAAAAAGCCCGATTTTGAAACATTCTTCATTGGTACTCCGTTCCTATTAGTTTTGGCATGATGATATATAGCTTATAACCTCTCTCGATAAATGAGCTACACAACACTGAAATAACTTTTCAAATCGGACCAGTAGTTCCTGAGATTACCCCCTACAACGTCACAAACTCACGTCACAAACTCATAAATTCACAAACTTTACCTCTTTAATTAATATTAATTAGTAATATTAGTAATATTACTAGTAAGTAGTAATATTAGTAATATTAATTACTAATATTAATTAGTATACATTACGATTAGGATAGTTGTACTCATATTTATCTTTATTGAAGCTCTTTTGCAGCGATTACGGCTTGATTCATAACGTTCCTAGCAATAGCTTCAGCGCTTCGGGTGATGGAAAATATCACGACGAAACAATAGCATAGTAGGAACGCTTTTTGTAAGTCTACCTAACTAGATACTACCCTCAAGTTAAAAATCTGTTGCCAAGCGCCTGTTGATGTGTTGCGTGCTTCTGCTTGTTGCTTGATGTGCACTTGAAAGCCAGCTCCCTCTAGGTGTAGGTGGTAAAGCCACGCTGAAGCTATTATTGGTTTCAGCATGAATGGGTCGGCTTGTCCGGGGTAGTACCACCCTCACACAGAAAACCGACGTGAAGTAACAGTGCTTGCGTTGTCGCGTTTCGTTCGGTTAGAGCGCCGAACCTCCCCTCCCCTTCCCTCCTCCCCCGTCCCACACTTCCCTTCATCCAAACACAGGCTGGCAACGTCATTGCGACTCCCCTGGTGTTGTTAGTGTCTATGGACGGTGGTGATCACTTAACATCAGGTGACCTGTTCGTTTGCCTCCTATGATATAACAAAAAAATATCACATTTCTTATAAGTAAATAACTAATGATTGTAATAACCAAGGAAACTTGTATAAATATTTTTAAATGATAGTATAGATTTGATCTATACTTCGAATTAAAAGTACCTTATGTACTTTTCTGTAGGTACCTCTGACAACTGGTATTGGTAGACATATAATATCACTCGGAATACCGTGTTACACAATAGTCTCACATATTCACACATTTCTAATTTAACCACATATTAAATTCTTATTTACTACATATGTTTGAGTCACTGTTGACTGCTCACGTCACGTCAACTGCGTCACAGTGATATCTGCGATACGGTTTGTAACCAGTGCAGATACCAATATTACTATAAATTATGTACACACTGTCTTGGAACATTAAAATATATCATTACATTATTATTATATGTATATACTAAAACCTGGCTATAGATTTACATCTCTGATTTACAAAAGGACTATGTAAATCGTTTCAATAGTTTTAAGTTATAAACACTTAACGGACAGACGGAAACGTTGCCGTTTATAATATGCTAATATTAGCTTTTCCTGTGGGTTGACTCGCGTTAATGTAAATTTGTCTTATCCCTTGAGAACAATACTTGTTTTGCTGGATGAAGGGTAGCCTATATACTTCTCTGTACACTGGATAACATGTATGCAAAATTATATATGTATCAATTGAGTAGTTAATGTGAGAAAGCGTAATAGAAAAACAAACTCAGATTCGAATTTATAATATTACTAGCCTCTGCCCGCGACTTCGTCCGCGTGGTATAATTACTTTGGACTAACGCAAATACGCAGCGGAAGCTCTCAAGAGGGAAAAAAGCCCGATTTTGAAACATTCTTCATTGGTACTCCGTTCCTATTAGTTTTGGCATGATGATATATAGCTTATAACCTCTCTCGATAAATGAGCTACACAACACTGAAATAACTTTTCAAATCGGACCAGTAGTTCCTGAGATTACCCCCTACAACGTCACAAACTCACGTCACAAACTCATAAATTCACAAACTTTACCTCTTTAATTAATATTAATTAGTAATATTAGTAATATTACTAGTAAGTAGTAATATTAGTAATATTAATTACTAATATTAATTAGTATACATTACGATTAGGATAGTTGTACTCATATTTATCTTTATTGAAGCTCTTTTGCAGCGATTACGGCTTGATTCATAACGTTCCTAGCAATAGCTTCAGCGCTTCGGGTGATGGAAAATATCACGACGAAACAATAGCATAGTAGGAACGCTTTTTGTAAGTCTACCTAACTAGATACTACCCTCAAGTTAAAAATCTGTTGCCAAGCGCCTGTTGATGTGTTGCGTGCTTCTGCTTGTTGCTTGATGTGCACTTGAAAGCCAGCTCCCTCTAGGTGTAGGTGGTAAAGCCACGCTGAAGCTATTATTGGTTTCAGCATGAATGGGTCGGCTTGTCCGGGGTAGTACCACCCTCACACAGAAAACCGACGTGAAGTAACAGTGCTTGCGTTGTCGCGTTTCGTTCGGTTAGAGCGCCGAACCTCCCCTCCCCTTCCCTCCTCCCCCGTCCCACACTTCCCTTCATCCAAACACAGGCTGGCAACGTCATTGCGACTCCCCTGGTGTTGTTAGTGTCTATGGACGGTGGTGATCACTTAACATCAGGTGACCTGTTCGTTTGCCTCCTATGATATAACAAAAAAATATCACATTTCTTATAAGTAAATAACTAATGATTGTAATAACCAAGGAAACTTGTATAAATATTTTTAAATGATAGTATAGATTTGATCTATACTTCGAATTAAAAGTACCTTATGTACTTTTCTGTAGGTACCTCTGACAACTGGTATTGGTAGACATATAATATCACTCGGAATACCGTGTTACACAATAGTCTCACATATTCACACATTTCTAATTTAACCACATATTAAATTCTTATTTACTACATATGTTTGAGTCACTGTTGACTGCTCACGTCACGTCAACTGCGTCACAGTGATATCTGCGATACGGTTTGTAACCAGTGCAGATACCAATATTACTATAAATTATGTACACACTGTCTTGGAACATTAAAATATATCATTACATTATTATTATATGTATATACTAAAACCTGGCTATAGATTTACATCTCTGATTTACAAAAGGACTATGTAAATCGTTTCAATAGTTTTAAGTTATAAACACTTAACGGACAGACGGAAACGTTGCCGTTTATAATATGCTAATATTAGCTTTTCCTGTGGGTTGACTCGCGTTAATGTAAATTTGTCTTATCCCTTGAGAACAATACTTGTTTTGCTGGATGAAGGGTAGCCTATATACTTCTCTGTACACTGGATAACATGTATGCAAAATTATATATGTATCAATTGAGTAGTTAATGTGAGAAAGCGTAATAGAAAAACAAACTCAGATTCGAATTTATAATATTACTAGCCTCTGCCCGCGACTTCGTCCGCGTGGTATAATTACTTTGGACTAACGCAAATACGCAGCGGAAGCTCTCAAGAGGGAAAAAAGCCCGATTTTGAAACATTCTTCATTGGTACTCCGTTCCTATTAGTTTTGGCATGATGATATATAGCTTATAACCTCTCTCGATAAATGAGCTACACAACACTGAAATAACTTTTCAAATCGGACCAGTAGTTCCTGAGATTACCCCCTACAACGTCACAAACTCACGTCACAAACTCATAAATTCACAAACTTTACCTCTTTAATTAATATTAATTAGTAATATTAGTAATATTACTAGTAAGTAGTAATATTAGTAATATTAATTACTAATATTAATTAGTATACATTACGATTAGGATAGTTGTACTCATATTTATCTTTATTGAAGCTCTTTTGCAGCGATTACGGCTTGATTCATAACGTTCCTAGCAATAGCTTCAGCGCTTCGGGTGATGGAAAATATCACGACGAAACAATAGCATAGTAGGAACGCTTTTTGTAAGTCTACCTAACTAGATACTACCCTCAAGTTAAAAATCTGTTGCCAAGCGCCTGTTGATGTGTTGCGTGCTTCTGCTTGTTGCTTGATGTGCACTTGAAAGCCAGCTCCCTCTAGGTGTAGGTGGTAAAGCCACGCTGAAGCTATTATTGGTTTCAGCATGAATGGGTCGGCTTGTCCGGGGTAGTACCACCCTCACACAGAAAACCGACGTGAAGTAACAGTGCTTACACTGTTACGTTTCGTTCGGGTAGTGAGAGTGCCGGATACCCCCCCAGTTCCCCACCCTCAAACACAGGCCAGCAACGCACTTGCAACTCTCCTAGTGTTGTTAGTGTCTGTAGGAACTCCATTCTCATGTTTACGTGCTAGTAGCCATTAAATACTTTCGACATATGCTTGAGGCCAGACACTTTGTCATATAAACGGATCATAAACCAATCAGCTTCGCTTTCCATGAAAAGAAACGCAATTGTTCACCCAGGCAATACAGACACCTGGATTTTATTTCCCAATTCACCACCGACATCAGACATATATCTGGCAAAAATAACATCGTTGCTGACACGTTATCCCGAATAGATGAACTTGAAGTACCAATTCAAATGGAAGATTTAGCTGATACAGAGATGTATTCCGACCAAGAATTACAAAATATACTTAAAAAGGTTTGTCACTTCGTTTACATAAATTCGAGCTACCGGGATGTCATCGATTTTTGTACTGCGATATCAGTACACCTACATCCAGACCCTTTATTACAAAGGAATGGAGAAAAAAAGTGTTTAATGGTTTACATTCACTTAGCCATCCAGGTGTCAACGCAACAGTGAAAATAATATCACAACGGTTCGTTCGGCCAGGCATACGAAAAGATTGTAGAGAATGGGCCAGGACATGTCTTCAATGCCAACGCACTAAAGTAAGTCGACACGTATCGGCACCATTAGATAGATACATTTGATTTACCCCGTGCTAGATTTCAACAAATTCATATTAATATGATCGGACCTCTACCAGCATCGCAAGGATATCGATACTGTTTAACAGCCATCGATCGCTTTTCGCGATGGCCAGAAGTCATACCAATTATGGATATTACAGCCGTGACGGTGGCAAAAGCGTTTTTTTCAGGTTGGATTGCCACATTTGGTAGTCCAATTGATATAATCACTGACAAAGGCCGACAGTTTGAATCTGCCTTGTTTCAGCAATTATCAAAAATATGCGCATTTAATCACAAACGAACAACTGCATATCACCCAAAATGCAATGGTATGGTGGAAAGATTTCATCGTCAATTAAAAGCATCAATTATGTGCCATGCATCGAATCACTGGACAGAATGCTTACCTTTTGTTCTACTGGGCACAAGAGTCGCCTATATAGTTGACCTGCAAACATTACGCACCAAAATCGTATATAGCGAACCTCTAAGATTACCTGGAGAATTTTTCGATCGTTCGTCAAGCGGAACAACTGACATGGCTGACTTTTCCGCCCGTATGCGTCATTTTGCAGAACATTTGAGACCCATTTCTGCGTCACGTCACAGTAAAGAAAAAGTATTTGTATTCAAAGATTTAAAAACATGCGACCACGTTTTTATCCGGGATGATACAGTACGTGGCTCCCTTCAACCAGCTCACACAGGCCCTTACAGGGTGCTTCAGAGAGGACCGAAGGTATATAAAATAAATATCAAAAATAAAATTGTATCAGTATCTATTAACAGATTGAAGCCAGCCTATATACTGACACAAGAAACAAAATTAGATAACTATACACCATCATTAACTAAAACATCATCAGTGCAGGGTGACAAAACTCAAACTCATGGTCGGGCACGTTGTAATAGACATGTTCGCTTCGCAGATTCACATCATCATTGTCCTGCACTTGGGGGGGAGTGATGTAGGAACTCCATCCTCATGATTACGTGCTAGTAACCTTTTTACTGCAACTCTTACTGCGCGTTATAAAATATATTAGAAAATGTCAAATCGAACGACGTCGGTTTTTGCATTGTCATGAGCTACGAATATGTCTTTGGTAATTTATATTGTGAGTGTATAATTATTAAAGGTTTTCCTAAATGTCTATGAACGGCGGTGTTCACTTACCATCAGGTGACCCGCCTGTTCGTTTGCCCTCTATAATATAAAAAAGGCTTAGCGTGTTTACCATTTTAGACCATATCGTCATTTAACATCAAATGAGTTTGTAGTCAAAACCTATGAAGTATAAAAAAGCCGACCACAGTAACTGTTCAACCTTCGGTATATTATAAATGTGAGAATAGATAACATTTTCTTTATACTTACAGTACCTACATTATACTACCAGTAAAAAATAAAATAGTTTATTTTCACGAAAATGCAGATCCGAGAGTACGAAATCAGAGTTTCCAGTTGCCAACCTCATTCAATTGCTTTCTTACGCTTGCCAAATTTGGTCTTAATTAGGTTTGTCTTTCGCTGTGATTTCCGCCGAGTCAAATTCCGTAAAAGCAGACTTGTTTTTTAATTACTGGTATTATAAATAAACAATAATTTTGTGTCATCATTTACATTAAAAATATATATTTTATATACAAGTAGTGTATATGTATATTTATTATCAAAGTATATTTCCCTTTACGAACGTATTTGTTTGTTTATTACACTTTCACGCTTTAAATACTGCGGCTCGAAGGACCAAGATGTAGGGGTGAGGAGCCACTCCTAGCCTTACATATGTTGTTAGGGTACCTAATTGTGGGAATAAAATTGTTGGTTAGGTTGCAATCAGTTAATTTAATATCATACAAGGATGTTGTTGTGCAACCTACTTAAGTGCTTGAATGGGACTCAATTCAATTATTCAATAAATATAATTACTAGGCACATAATAACTAGGGCAACATGCAATGTTCGTAACAACCTTTTATCATGAGGATTTGCGTAAAGGCTACAACATAGAGTATAAGGTACATTTTATCCTGAAAGAAAATTGCTGTTCCGGAGGGGTAGATCAAACCTATCCTATAAACAGCTACTTCGATATAATTGAACGTGAAAGATCGTAACAGTGCACATCCTCCATTTCGTGACATAAAGATTAATGAAGTATGGAGTGTGGAATATATTTACACCTTTTACATTGTAATCCATACGATTTTGTACGTTCATTTCCGTAAAATTGATACTAATACAATTTGTTAAAATCTAACAATAAACGATTTAGTATGTGAAACATTTGCAGTTGCTAATAAGTATTCAATTTAGTTATGCGTATTTTTTTAACTTTGCGTAAATCTTTAACCAGTATAATTACTTTTAGAGTTATGCTATTATTGTAGAGCACGCAAAATGAAATAAATTTCGGTAATAAATATAATACAATTTAGATTTTTTTTAAATAAATAAATGATCAATACAGTCATAAGGACTGCTGATAGAAGTGAAACCTCAAAACAAGGGAATAACTTTGTATTTTTATGATTTTTTAAATCATTTATACTTTGAATTTCAGAATTTATCAATTGAAATTAAAAATATTAGCCTAGTTTTCACGTTTATTGGCACTCCCATAAATAAATATATACACTTTTATACGGTTTATTAATTAACCAGAAATATGAGGGGCTGCACAAGCTCAATATAAAATATCAATATTACGCGTACACACTCTACTACGCGCTAGTCTGACACAAGTGAAATAATTTACGAGCATGGCGACGTCATCAGTAAAGATCTGAAACGCGAAATTATAAGATTTTACACATCCAAAAATTCAAACACGCATATGATACATTCCGTTATATACAATGTCTGGTAAAAACGAATTACGTCACAAGCATGTCGAGGTCATTGGTGACGCGATTCCATAAGTTTTTCCATTACAAAATAAATTTTACCTAAAAAACCCCTTAACGCGGCTAAAATTGCTTTCACTTCAAAAATAATAACAATATATAAATAAATTACATAAAAGTGAAAGCGATACGTAATACGGTAAATAAATCACTGAATAATTCATAATCTGATTACGGATGAAACCCCGAGTGTCCATGAAACTTAGACAATAGTAGTTGCGAACATTAATCCTAAAGACTTAGCAAATCCTTTAATTCTTCCGATTGCTTCCGTCCGCAGACCGCAGTCGCGTACATCGATTAATCCGGATTAGAGTGTTCTTTGTATTCATATCACGAATAGAGAAAAATCAGGTGTACATCCTACCTGTGAGACAAATATATTGTTTTTTCATATAACCTGTTGGTAAGTGATGGTGTCGATGAAGATATTACTGACACACAGAACTTAGGAAAGCACTGTAAATCGATTTGAACCGATGACGGCTAAATTAATAGCGTGCTCGGACACCGTGACAACTGACGTAGATTCGAATCCTACAGATTGAGTCTGAACTCTCGGTAAAGGATAACACCGCGATCAAACCATAGCATCGTGATAGGGCTTCTTCTAAGTCTGTCTGACTAGCTACCATCTTCAAATTGAAAATTTGTTACCCTGTATCTGTTGGTGTGATCCAGGAGCTGCACTTGAGAACCAGGCTAAGCAATCTAGACTTAGTGTTTCCATCATCCTAAACCACATTATCATTTACCGTCAGATAAAGCTATGATCAAATGCTAAAACCTATACGGTGTTATTACAAAAAAGTTAAATACGTATTGAATACTTGCTTTAAAAAGGTCTCGTATTAAATGCACTGCGATCGCTGAATGTTCGCCATCTTGCTCTTTTGTCTCGCTTTGGTTACGTTAGGTTAGACTTGCGAAAAAGGATAACGCGAGCTTGCCTCGGGCGAGCGCGATGAATTTTATACGAAACCTTTTTAAAGCAAGTATTCAATACGTATTT
The DNA here is from genome assembly GCA_036509395.1 of Antheraea yamamai. Classification (NCBI taxonomy): domain Eukaryota; kingdom Metazoa; phylum Arthropoda; class Insecta; order Lepidoptera; family Saturniidae; genus Antheraea; species Antheraea yamamai. The sequence continues at coordinate 15,811,016 of AP028446.1, forward strand.
AACTTTTTTGTAATAATACCGATAAAGTTTTAAAACAAAAATATCAACAATACTGAAAAATTAGTCAACCGATAGTTCCTTGATAGATCGATTTGAAGGTAAAATCGTGACATCACACTTATTTATCAGTCAATACCTTCGATCAACAAAAACTAGATAAAGGGTCACGTACAAAATCGAAGCTAAAACCTTTCCGCGTAAATATATGGTTATGTGTAGCTATTTGTTTAGTAAGAAAGGGAAAAAATAAGTTTTAAAATAGTTTTAAGTTCAACCTAATTACAACCATGACACCTAGTAATAAAGTCACAAATGTTCAAAATATTATCTAATACGATAAAACGAGCAAAGCAATAAATTACTCTCCTCACAACTGAAAAGACAACATAAACAACATTTAGTGTGAATTCAACCTTAACTCGCAATGAATAAAGTACTTTTTCCCGTTATTGTGCGTGTTTGTACGTGGTTGGAGAGCCTAGGCCAAACATTTGTACCACAGGTTTAATATCGGTAATTTTATTCAAAATTTGATATTATTTGTTAGTTTAAAGCTTAAAATATAACTTATTCAACATGTATTTAGCGAAAGTAAGATACTCCGGCCGTTAAATTGCTTTTCCGGGTATTATTTTTGCATCTTTTGAATACACTGCGGCACGTGAAACGTGCTTACATTGGCTGTGTTTCAAACAAACTAAACAAAATAAAAGCTCACATTTCAAGTAAGCTGTTATTTACCGAGACGTATTTTTCGCGCCGACCCGATATCTAGTTATTGTTGATCGAAGGTCAATACAGAATTACCGTACCATTTACACTTGCACAGATCCTCATACTGTTATGAACATAACTAAGCTATCAAGAAATATAAAGTAGTCGGGCGCTGTAAGAATAAGAATGAATGAAAGAAAAAGTCTTTATTGTTGGAAAACATCACAAACAATAAGATAAATAAAGGAATCTAAATAGGTTGCCAAATACCTACTAGATGCCCTTGACAGGTTGCAGAGACGGGCTGCCCGCATTGTTAATGATGCAGGCATTACACAGTTTATAGAGCAGCTTCAGTTGCGCAGAGACATTGCCTCACTGAGCGTGTACTACCGTCTGTGTCATGGCGAGTGTTCTGAAGAGCTATTTAATTTAAACCCTTCTTCTCTTTTTAATAACCGAACCACGCGCGCTGGGCTTCGGAGCCATAGTTTTACGGTATATCCTATCTGGGCACGAACTTTAAAGTTTGCAACTTCTTATCTTTGTCGTACCGCGAAGCTGTGGAAGAATCTCCCGGCCAGTGTGTTCCCTCTTTTCTATAACATGAGGTCCTTCAAGCGTGACGTCAAGAGACATTTACGCAGGCCCGCACGACAGCGACGACCGGCGAGGGATGACGTGTCTCTCGATAGTCGCCATTGTTTTTGAATTGCACTGTGGTCACCATCAGGTACGGTGCAGTCCCTTTGGTGTGCTAAAATAAAAAAGAAACATACATATAGCTTATTAGAATATCCAACAATGACACCCCCCCATTCACCTAAATGCTGCAGTACCCATGATCCAACCCAGAATCGAAAATCTCACAGAAAGAAATGTCTTCTGTTCGAGGATAGTTGATTGTGCTAACCTAACAAATGTTGTTCTGATGAACATAATCAATTTGTGGATTATAACTGAATGCCGACCTATTACTATGAGCTAAAATTGTATTGCGCGAATAAGCCGTTCGGTTACCTATGCCATATATGTGCGCGCCCCTCTCCCGTGACCCCTTCTTCGCCGCATAGCCCGCATGCACACATCACACCCCGGCAACGACGCGAGTGGCATATTTTGTTTAGATTGACAATTATAAACTCGTAATATCTTTTAAATGCAATGGCCGATTTTAATAATTCAAAATGTTATCTACAGGTACTGAAACAGTCTTAAATTAAAAATAATTTATTTTATATAATAAACATACAAAAATACAACGTTTCCTCTTTATAATATTAGTATAGAGTATAGATAAGTATTTAGTATCGCTCATGAATAAAACTACGTAACCGACAAAAGAACACGAGGTAAGTTATGAAGCTCATGCATCCTCCTACCACCAGAATGAAACCAAGCTAAACGTGTACTAAAAAGATTCGAACCCTACTGGATTAGAATTATCATAAGCATGTGAATATTATTCATCAGCATTTTATCGTAGCGGCTTTATCCTCTTAATTACAATATACGTCATCTCAATCTGGCATAAGCTGTCTCTTTTTATCCCGTTATTGCCTTCGGGCCTTTTATTTATATTAAGGAGTTTACAACTATATTGCAATATGCGGTCTTACTTATTTCTGGACAAAATTGGGAGTTGTTCTATTTTTCAATCAAAAGCATATCGAATATTACCATAATCTATATTTTTTTTATATCATAGGAGGCAAACGAACAGGTGGGTCGCCTGACGTTAAGTGATCACCGCCGTTCATAGACGTGAACAACACCAGGGGAGTCGCTAATACCTTGCCAGCCTATGTTTGGGGGAGGGGTCGAGGAAAGTGGTTGGGAGGAGAGGGGAGGTTGGACTCCGGCGCTCTCACTGACCAAACGAAACTCAACAATGCAAGTACTGTTACTTCACGTCGGTTTTCTATAAGAGGGTGGTACTACCCCGAGCGAGCCGACCCATCCATGCTGAAACCAGTAATAGCTTCAGCGTGGTTCTACCACCTCTATATTTATACTTGTAAGTTGTATGCACTAACTAATCGCCTTAAGCACTAGAATATCCATACCTATTTTGTAAAATTAAATTTTACCGTTTTGAACCACAATATCCCGCGATACAATTTTTTATTGTGGCATAACCTAGTTGTGGCTAAACTTAGGTAGATTTTCCTCTTAAATGAAGCTACCGAGACATCTCTATAACAAAATAAAAGCAAATATTTTGAAATATATTTCATTAGAAGTCAACGTGATTAGTTCCTCTATCATTGTTTTAAAACAATGTATTAAAGTTATTGACGACGTTACATAACGTTACGATGACTACATAATTATACTAGAAGGACTACCAACTATGATGAATATTTAGTCATGAAGTCAAGGTAGACTTAGGTAGCTCACTTTGGAAATATGAAATTCATACTTTGATAAAGTCAAGAAACAGAATGAGGCGACAAACCGTCAACAAATATTGATATTGACACACTGAGTGACGCCTCAAGAGTAATCTTAGTAGAGGCTGGAAGTGATGTGGGTTAACTCGGAGTTTTTGTAACAAGCAAATCAATAACAATAGAGTGGTGCTCCCCATAGTTTTACGGACATAAATATTCGCAATGCTTTTGTCTTTCGCGTACACTGCAACAGCAATGTATATATATCTATAGGCAAGCATTTATTGATGTGTTTGAAATGTGAATTATTAGAGACAGGTTTTTTCAAATGCAATTTCCAACAGCGTCATATAGCGTCAGACGATATTAGATCGACGGTAAATAAAAATAGAAACATTAAATAAAAAAATGTTTTATTTGTCGCGATTCTTTCTTACGACTAATTTTCGACTAATTTTCTTTATACTTTGTCGATATATAAAAATAGATTTTGGCATATTTGAAACTGATAAACTCCACCACGCCTTGTCTGGTCCCGATAAGATTTGGAAAAGCTAAATGTTTTTCACGAAGACGGTTTTACTGATAAAAGTATACAATTATACGATAACTTGTTGTTAGATAGCGCTGCATCGCATCAACTTCTATAACATTAAATCGGCATAAAAATTAGTAAATATATAAAAGTAAACATAGAGAATATTAAATAGTTAATAGTAATTGCAACAAAGATAATAACAGATACCCTAACTAGTCCTAAACTTACTACCTCACATATATTATAAATGTGAAAATGAGGTTGCTTATTTGTTACGCTTTTACTACAGATGAAATCTCTATTACCGCGAGTATAGCCACGAGCAAAAGTTACTATAAAGCTATATAATCTATAAATGTTATTGTTTACTCACAGAATATACACATTAAAGTACGTTAGAATAAAAACCTCATATAAAAAAGTTACATGTGACGTTTCTAGCTAGTAAAGTTTTTTAAGAAATGTATAAAATTTTAAATTTTAAATGATCATTTGTTTAAAATAAACGAAACATTTAATAAACTTACAAATTAAAACAAAATTAACTCTATGATATTCTGGCGAAACGTTTTTCGGCCGCGTGTAGTATTAACTCGGCCATAAAAACCAAGTATATATTGTGCAATGCGATACAAGTAGCGCGTGAACGTTTTAACCGTCGAAATATATTACCCGTAAATACTGTACTGATATACGCATATTGCACACAGACTGTACTGATATCTGCGGTAAATTTATTGACCGCTCGGTACCTGCCGACCGTTTCGAGCGTTTTCCAAGCGATTTAAGTTTCGCGAATCCTCGAGCCTTCACGAAGAAAACTTTGTTTTATAAATTCACACAATAGGGTTCAGAGTTTAATAAGCTCAGACTATGGAGGTTTTCTTAACACTTTTAACTTGAAAACTGCTTGACCTATGAATTTTATATCAGGGTAAAAATTTATGAATGACTGAGAATCTAAGTTTACAAATATTCGATCAGATTTTAACTATTTATGAAACTTTATAAAAGTCTTAATATTATTAACCCAAGTACTTACTATATTTTCTTTAGTACTGCCAATTTATTATTTAAATAGATACCTGTGTAGGATAGGATATATCGGTAGGTACACATATTTTGGTATTAGACAATATATTTTGTAGGAGGTACGGTGACAGCGCGAGTAATTAAGTGTGAGACGTGTATACGTAATTAATATGCTATATATCTCTATATACCTCTATATTTTTGTAAAACCAAATCTATACGAATACGTGTTGAAATGCTCATAACCTCCTATTTAACCTCCTGAGGGTTGAATGTTCAAGAATCCTTTCTTAGAATTCACTTAAATTTTACAGTGAAGTTTTTGGACGAACAGTTTAAG